>JBAWJQ010005220.1:0-24259 GCA_037783105.1 Bactrocera zonata | reverse complement strand
TATATTTTCTCAACAAGCGTAAAAATTGATGACTGAATTAAGATTGGTATGAAGTATCTGAAGTAATATTTTTGCATTCCACGTACTAATTAATCAATTACGCAAAACACTGGTATTTATCTTAATCGCCTGCTCATATCAATTTACACCTGAACAGAGATGGTCGGAACATAATATAATTATATAATACTCACATGTGTACCCACAAACATCAAGCTTAATTAATTCACACCAGGCGACAGCACCTGAGCAACTGATGGCAGTAAAAGCACTAATAAGTGGAGGATTGCCACAAATGGTTTTAACGGGTTATGAATGCGCAATTAGTAAAATTGATGTGAGTCCAAGACAAACAGTGTGATTACGGTTGACAGATATATTCGCATATATGTAGGTGACTGCACTCCGCTACTGTACCCGAGATCTATGAGATCGCTAGTAAATACATGAACACATGGTCATCCAGTGAATTTAGTCTTTAGAATAATATCTGAGTTCTATATGTTAACATTACATCATCTTATACCGAAGAGCCATTAGATTGGAAATTAACCCACATGCGTTAATTAAATCTTATTTGGAATATAAGGAGGAATATTGTACAAGATTTGGCATTAAACTGGAATGAATCTCCAAAATTGTGGCTGAAATTTAAAAAATAATTTACTTACTCATAAAAAAGCTTTCTGTAACTAAAACATAACAAGTTTTAGAAGAAAATTTCATACCATTGTAACTCATTAGATGGTATGCACCCTTATATAATATGTTGCAGGCGGCGAGTGTGTCATTGCGTATGAGTGACATTAATTGAGTGCCTAACAGTGCGATGCAAGTGTGTGGCACATGTTTCTATAAAGTAACACTCAGTTGAAAATATGTTGTCATACATACGTATTTGAGCATAGTCTTATAACTGTTTGTATGTTTGATTTGTGTTCGAAAAATATGAATTGAGCGCAATCGGCGATCTCATTCGTTCGTGAAATTTTAGAAAATATTTCTCCTTCAGCTCATTTCCCATATGCTGGTTATACTATATATGCTGCAATTTCTCATATGACACCTCTTTGCCGCAATTCCTGATGATATGCTTTCCATCACTCAGTATGCAGCCCAACCTTCTTGTAATTTGTTTCTTTTGTCTATTGTTCTAGCGGCGTTTATTTGCTCAAACAAGTCTCCATTTTCGTTTGTTTTGCAAAAAGTGCTTTTGGCGGAAATTGAAAACTTCATTCTGGCGTTCCCGATAATAGAAATATGCACAGATTGCCAAATGTAAAAAACGAGTGAGATTCAGTGTAGTTAAATATAATAATACACACATTTTTGGTAACAAGTTAATTGATTTCTTAAAGGGTATGAACACGTAGCCGTAAAAATGATAAAATTTCATTTCAATGGGAGAGATGTTTTGAGTTCCCAACGCGCTAACTTGGCATAAATAGTTGACTTCTGATGTTGTTCGCTGTAGCCGAAAAAAACAATGTGGTTGAAGCCGAAGTTTCTCACGTTGAAAATGGGACTCTTGCTACTCGTCATACATTGCCGGGCTTCTTGCCCTATATTTTAATTTATTGTACGTTGCCGCCGTTGGTATTTTATCCCAGGAAAATTAATCCATTGAAGTATTTCAAACTCTTTGAGGCAAATATCGTAAGCATAACAGTGGGCGGCCAAACCGCATCAAGGCGTCGATATATTAACTAACATGTTAAAAAATGCAAATCCTAAATATTTACGTTATTGTTTTTGTTGTATTTACTTGACTTGCCTTTAGCAAGAAGAACAAAACCGAGTTATTGCTTGTGCTGTTGCCCCATATGGAAATTACGTTTGTCGGCCACGTAAGTGTAATATTTTAGCTCGACCACACCCCTTTGCTGCAAATGTGACCAAGTGATTTGGCTTCCGCTCGCTCATCTGGGGATACACGCTGCACAGTCGTTGCTGGAAAATACTCGCAATTTACTAAGGTTTTACTTTTTGAATCAAATGAACAAGATTTGGTGTTTTTTGTCACTTGTGTGCACCAATGAACATTCTCTGGCATTTACGAAAAACTCACTTGGATGACCTTGCACATTTGCAAAGGAAATTAGAATTGTGGCTTGGCAAAGTTTGAGGTGGGAATTATGTTTCCTGTGATTTATATTTGGAATATAGCCAGAAGGAAATGGTGACATTGTTATTTAGTCGGTAATTGATTAGTTATTTTCTACCACAAAGGTTTTATATAATGTGAAATAAAATAAATGTGATAAAAGAACAGTCATTAATAAATTTTATTTAAAAATATCTTTGCTTTAAATAAGGAAAACTGGGGCCCTAAATGCTTAAAACGGGGATTCTTTTGCACAAAACCATGACCCTTAATCTTTTTCGAATATATAGAATTCTAAATTAGGGCTATATATTGTGTTATTATTTAAATAAAGCCTGTTCGTTTACTCCAAGTTGAAAAACTCAAAAATAAATTATATCAAACTACCACTTCTCCAAAGTCAGAGTTGGAACACAAATACCAGCATATGCTCTGGGATACTCCTCCACTAATAAATAATGTGTAAAACTGTTGGCATCCAGCAGCCGTAGAGTGGTGGAGGACGAAGACGGCAGTGCTACCTTTGCAGTGAGCAATAAATTGCATATTTAAGACTTTTTACACCTATTCGAGATTAAATATTTCCTGCAAAAAGGCGTAAGGGGTTGGCCCGGCCCGGCACCTATGGATACAAAGTTACCGCTTATAAATAATAACATGCATGCGGATTGCACGGTTTGCTATACTTGAGATAATTTTACATTCAACTGGCAAAACAGTAAAGAGACCAACCTCTCTGCACAGTTTGCAATATTGAAGTTGTTAAAAAGGCGAAAAGACCCAATATAATCACATAAGTTGCGTGAACGCAGTATCCTTGACCCAAAGAAGAACAGCAGCAACCAAATAAGCAAAAATAATTCTTTGCACAAATTTAAATGCCCCTCACCGAAGTATGCAGGCGGTTATCTTTGTGCTCAGAATGGAAGTGAGATTGAATGGAGAAAAGAGCGTACACAGCTTCGCCGGCATCACCTCGACCATACAAACTGATCCAAGTCTCTTATTTTGTTTCCTAACTTGTGTTCAATCACCTTAAAGTCTTAGGTTGAGTTTTGTCTTTAAATCAAGAGATATTTTTTGTATTGGAAATGTGAATATAGGCGCAACCTTGATATTCTAGAGGACTATCACCACTCTTTCTTCTCAAAAGAACACCGCTTCAATTATAAGGAATAATATAACCCAATTAAGTAATGCCAAACTTTGACTTTTATGTATATTTTTGTCAAGTTTTTCATCACAGATTATTGTCGATGTACAAAAAACATAAAATGTTGAATAAAAACAAAAGATTACTGATATTCATGGAGAATCCTCACATTTCTTGATTCTTTAGGTTCCTAAAATGTCACCATGTTTAATATTTATTTGAAAATAATAACGAGGAGAGTTCTCGTTTTTGCTATTAAACACGCACAGCAATGTCGACTGCGTCTAAGTTAAGAAGAGTAAATAAAAGAAGCTAAGTTGAAAAACTTGTAAAGAATGAACAGTTGGAATGATACAAACGTACTTACGCAGGCATGGAGAACAGAGTAGAAGAAACAGTCTTTTCTGTTGTTTCCGCCTCAAAAGTCAACAAATGACACATGAAAAATTTACGAGGGAAATTTATGGTGGCACTCAGACTTACGCAGCCAAAGCTAAGTGTTAAGAATCGCAACAGCAGGTGCCAAGTACACGAGCATTACCACGAATTTTGCAATAGATTGCATGTGTGGCAGTGTACATTTGCTAAGATACTTCGCACTTAGTTACAGTGAAAAAACAGAATAGTACTAGAAGTATCAAACTCATTTTTTTTTCAAAGCAGCCAGAAGTTGCGAAAATGGCAACTTCAGAGCACCTGAAAAGGAATGATCAAAAGAGGGGATTTTTGCTACTCCTTTCGCCATATGAGACAAAAGTTTTTTCTGGTACATATGTAAGAGTGCTACTAATATAACATAATCCACAGTAAAATTAGTATATTTGCTTATTCCTTGAAGAAAACAGAGCTTAACGTATAACCGTAAAAAGCCGTTTCACATCTCCTCCTAGAGCTCCTGTGCAAGGTAAGCTCGTTAATTAAATTTAATAATTTAAGATAAATGAAAAAGTGAAAGCTTAGAGTTATTGCGAGAATGTGGCAACTACATTTACAGATGAGTGTGCGTGTGTCCTATCAGTTTGCATGTTGATATATAGGAGAGAGTTTGAGCTCAGCTGAAGCTTGACTGGCAAAATCAGAATGTATGTTTAGGAAGATGTGAATAATTTAAGTGAGCGAAAGTTTTGTGATAAAGTATTTAATTTTTTTTTGTATGAACTGATATGTGTGGGTGAGTTTGAATATATAACCGCATAGCCGCAATTAATTGCTTGGTTAGAATAATAAAGTTCGGTGTTTACGTGTATGCCATTAGCTAAAATGGAAATAAAGGTACGCTTTAATTTTATATGCTATTACATTCTACCCACATAATACAGTGACTGTTTCACAATTTTCACTTGCGATACTACACTAGCTAGTGATAGCTAGTTTCTATAAAATTTCCAGGTAAGATTTGGCATTTCCAGAGGCTGACGTCAAATTTATCAATGTGTCACACTTTGCAAAGCAAATGATTCATGCAACGCTTTTGAAAATTTCGCTAAGTTCTGACAAATCCTCCAGTCTTCAGCAAATATTCATTTATGCAAAAGCTCTGATAAGCATACTCAGACTGGATTATGGATGACTGACTGACTGAGGGTGTTAAAGAAAAAATTCCGCACAATAGTCAGTGTGCAGTGAGCACACAAAGTGGAAGTGGAAGTAGGTTGGGACAAGTGCATATGAAAACGAGGACAATAATCTTCTCTAAGAGGGCACGAAGAAAGCAATTGAAATAAAAGCTTTTTGAAAAGAGTCTGTGTTAAGTGTTACTTTTGGAATTATTGTTTTCATTTCATCTGTGGTAAGTAATAAATGGTTGTTACCAGCCAATAGGTTTGAATTTTTATAAACTTTTGTAAATTTGTTTTGGGTGGAAAGCTGCGAAGGTGATCACATATATTAGGGAATCTCATCTGGGATTGAAATCTATCACTTATTGTTCATAAAATTGCTTGTATTACGTTTTTTCAGTTACTGGTATTCTAATTTGGAACTCCATTTTCGTCATTTCCAGGAACTAAGTTTAACGACTTGTGCTTTACTGTAATTTAAAATTTATTTAAAAGAAAAATATTTCTTTAAGAATTTCCTATAGTTTTTTCGGTTGGAAGTTAATTTACTAACTCTATTAAAAGAGTATTTTGATGGATCGATCTTTTTATAAAAAAAAGCTGTTAAGACCTATAAAGAAAGTGCTTTAATGAAGATATTTGAAACTGGGTTTGGTATATTCTTTGGTTTCTTTCTTGCCGTAACTCAGCACTTCATTTCCTTTTATATTCACAGTCTTATACAGTCGGAATATAATTAAGTTGGCATGACTTTGAGAAGTCTTCTGTCGCTGACTACCCATTTAGACACTGATTTGGATCATAGCATGTTTTAAGCTGTGTGTTGCTGACAACCGAAATTGACGCACATCCAACTATAATTGCTTGTTGCAAGGCCAAAACCATGTTAGTCAGCTGAAAGCTTATTATTTGCTCGTTGGTAATTACTCGCAGTGTCAGTCGCCCTTGGAATGAGTTGTTTCCTCACCTGGCAGAAACAATGGTAGGTAGTGGTACGCCACTGCGTATACGCAACATATTGCATTTGCAAGCAGTTGACAACTCCATGTGAGTTCCAGGTGTAAACTCGTTTATTTTCAATTTGTCACTTGTTTGCATGTGGATAATAAAGCTTTATGGTTGCATAAATCAAAAATTACTTTTAATTAAATTGCCGTGCTCTGCCAGAGAATGCAAAAGTGCGGAAAGCGGAGACAAAAGCAGAGACGGGGAAGGAGGCAGTAACGACAGCATTGGACTGGAAGTAGTAAATTACTTTACTATCCACAGTCATTTTAATGAAATTATGAAACATTTTCTACAACGTTTATAAATTTACGCATTCTACAGGCAAGCAGAGAAATGGATAGCGCCTGCAGACTCCTACTACCAAGGGATGCGAACTTAAAGCAGTGGTAACCTGAAACAGCCTGGTAGATTTAAAACTAAATTTGGTGAAACAAAATTACTAGGAGAGAAAAAAACATAGTTCATAGTACTTTGCTTGAGAAGTAAGAAGACACTTATAGGAAAATATGATTTTGTTCTTTGGTTCTCCTAGCAGCGTGTGGCAGCTGTCTGTTTGGGTATCCTAGTAGTTTTCTTAATTTAAGTTAACTTATACGTGACGGCATACAATGACCAAAATCCTTAACAAACTTTGGAAAAAAGAAAACTTCGGACTTTTGAATTGAAAGTATTAAAGCGACTTGTATATGTATTAGGAAAAGGACTCACACTGCTCATGTTTAATTTTATCATCAATAGAGTTTTAAATTTTTTATTATTTTGTATATTTTGAACTAAAAAATTCATTGAAACTTTCTGTTACTTAAAGTTCATCAGACCTTTGTTTGAATGCTTCTTCACCCCCGTTCAGAGAAGCAATATATCTCTGAACGGAGGTGAAGAAGCATGCAAACAAAGGTCTGATGAACTTTAAATTGTTTACATTTTTACTGAAAAAGTTCAGGGTTAATAAGTATATCGATTTGTAATTCATCGTGAATAATAAGTCATTTATCATAAAAATATTCAAGAGCTGTCTCCAATGACAGCTAAAAATGTAGTGAGCTGGTTCGACGAGACAGTGATAGCGTCTAGGCGTAAACCAAGTTATGGTAGCCCTTCTCTCAGGGTACGTTTTTACCTTACTCTCTTCCTGGAAATAATATTGAAAGGGAGTCAACTTAGTCAGCATGCAGCATGAATTTTTCCAACTTAGCTTCAATGTATGAAATATCAGTGAGGCTAACTAATTTGTCTGTGTTTCAAGCAAAAATTTTGCTCATACGCACTGTTCACTTACTCACTGTTTTACACACTTCAGAAATTACTAAAGTTTTTAGTAATTTTCAGTATCGATAAGCCAATTAACGCCATTTCGGTAGAGCAGAGGTAGTGCTGCAACGCTACAAAGGTGGAGTGGAACGATGACAAGCTTTCAACTTTTGATAGCGGATCATTGCTTTGCCTATCTGCCGTGCCGTTAGTAATGCTTTCGAAGTTTCACGGACATGATTGTTACCACATCAACTCATACTTAGTAGAATGCTACTCAAAGTTGCTAATAATGCACTTAAAAAAAGTTTTCATGTTTTACAAAAGAAGTTACAAAAGCATGTCTGAGCTCATGGCGTGGATACGTGACTTTTAATGCCATCTTAATAACAGTTACATGAAAGTTCAATTAAGACAAAGAGATATATAGTTGAATGCGGTGGACTGATACCATCACTAAGTTCTATGCCGCTCCCGTGAAATATAATATTTTAAAAATCTTCATGTAACTGGTATTTTTGAACAAATAGCTTGTGGTATTATATTATATAGAGATAACAGAATCTAATTGAAACTATTTAGACCACAAAATCTCTTCTTTATCTATCCAAAATAACGCTGAATGTATGAAAAATACTGATAATGCGAAATGGCCAAGTATCAAATAATATTTTTGGTGTTACCGACTAATGATCTTATTTGAAAATCTTTAAATCCTTTCTATGTTGGAAATAAATATAGTGAGCCGCGTAGAAAATCAGAAACCGAACGGGGGCAAAATCATTAAAATGGCAATAACTACTGTTATTATTTTGCAGAGAGGTTCTGCCCTCAAATATGTAAACACAGGGGGGCAATCCGCAATGCTGTTGAATGGTTTGAGTGAAAATAGTAGAAGGGATGCTGCTACATTTCTCATTACATTCCTTTTTTTAGTTTTGCTGGTTTTTCGCCCAAGGAAATTACAAATAGTAATGAAAATTTCCTTTTCTCCCAGTAGAAACTATTTTAATGATGATATTTACTACATAGTAACATACACATGTATTTATAGTTTGTAGATTGCATGAGGCAGTTGGGTGAAAAGTGCGGTGGTTTTCAGAAGTCGTTAACGCCGGTTTTGTACGAGAGCAGCAATGTATTAAAAGTAGGTCGAATCGAAACTGAAATAATTAACGTTGGATAAAGTTATGAAAAAATATCGAGTTCTCATAAAGAAAAATAGGTGTTTAATAAAAAACAAACGAAAACAGGTGTTATGTGATAGACGTTATTTGGGCAAAGAGTGCGAAGTTGCATTACAGTGCCAAAAAAAAAAAGTTAAGGTTGGAAACGCGGCAATTGAGAAAAGGTAAATTAATCATTGTAGACATTAGTAAGGTACCTATTTTTCGATGTCGAATTGAGTAGATAAGTGTCTCTAATATTGTTAATACTTGTCCGAAATTTTACGTCGGAATAACTATTAAACAAGTTAGTGCAAGTTTTTTTCATGCATGAGACGGTCGTAAAACTGCTGATTATAGAATACAAGCAGCCATCACTTCAGGTGACAGACAGCGAATGCCAAGAAATTACGTTGAATATTTAACATTTACAATGACGGAGGAGATTGCTTCTGGGTTCGTTATTTTTTTTGAAGTATAGTAGTAAAGCTTAAGGCTCTAAATTCTGCGCAGCGACATTAGTCTTCTGACTTTATTTCGTTCTCTTCCATTCTTATATTTGATTTGTTGCCCTTTACACGGTGCTGTCTGGTAGGCAATCCAAAAGGAGAAAAAATAAAAAGTGATAAGCGATAAAAGTGAAAATAATCTTAACACAGGAAATCTTCATTTCCCGCAATTTCAATTGATTACCTTTGACCAATGAGCCAAGGAGTAGAAATATGTACATATAGAAGCTCAAATACATACAAAGGCGAGTATAAAGGGTGAATATATTACATTTTTGCTTTTCTAAGATATCATTTGAAACCATTTTCATCTGGTTCGATATACAAAAGAAGGAACTTGAAAGTAATATTAATGTTCTTGTATAAATAAATATGGGCTCAACTATAACATAAACCATAAACATATTATAGTCAACATGATAGGATTATTAGTTTTAAATATTCGGTGTGACAATGCTCTGAATATCAAATGGTCCAAATAAATCCGTAAATATCGTGCTTATTATGGTTTGTCGTTCGCGAGTTATGGCGTATTTCTAGTAGATGCTCACATAAAATAACTTTTGGTCGGGTAAATTTTTACAAGTATATACTTACATAAACATATGTATGTTCTATCATATGCTGAGCCTATATTTGGCATAGCATACATCTAGTTATTGGTATATTTGCAGATTTTCTATGCCCATCACGTGCCTGTATTATGATGCGTAGAATGTCTGAAGCTGAGCTGAAGCACGAGCCGCCAAAAGCCTTTATTGATTAGATCCGAATAGACATCTCACATATGTTAGGCCGATGCTTGTTGTAATTATAATAAAAGCATTACATACAGTCCGCAAAAGCTAAACGATTTTCAAAATAGAATGCAATAATTAGTTTTATGCAACCACCCAGAGCATCTTTGACCATTGCTATCCCTCGTCATATGCTCACCAATCAAAGAACTTATTTTATCTCCGCTAAATCTTTTCAATTGTAGAAACTTGTGACAATAAATAAGAGTTTAAGATAATAAAAAAAGTTTTAGATATTTATTGCAAAATAGCTGCTCCCTTTTTGCTTCTTATTATAAAATCTTAAAGACTTTGAATTGCAACTAAGCCCCTGAAGATCTGTACACACATGCAGTTTCTTTCTTATTCCTTTTTCCACCGTCATTATTCACAACAGAAACTTTCTTACAACTGTTCAGTGCTTGTCACCTTGTCGCTTGTTTCCTGTCATCAGTCGAATTATTTAACTTTTTGCCACTGTACAGTTACATGCTACAATAGCACTTTGTTTGCGAATAAAAACATATACAATATGTTCCATGGCGAATTCATGTACTTGAGATACTTTCTTCTTGCTGCTTGCGTATCACGCCACTTTGAACATCAGGTCGGGCGGATTTTTGTTGGTTAAGGTAAATGACCGGTTAAAAGGAGGATACTCTCAAATGCGACTAGGCTATGCTGGAGTGGATATTAAAGTATAAATTTATAAATGTTCCACTAAAGAAGTAAAATAGATTCAGGTTTATTGCAGTTAAAATTTCACAACCCTTATGTGCAGTCTTATATTTAGAAACTGATTTATTGCTGAGTTCTGAAGTGTTGTCAGTTGTATCACCTGAGGCTCCTTCAGTCCTTGTACTTTAGATTCTGGTTTCTTCTCATAGCCATTTAAAATTCAATCGGTTTTTGCATCACCTTTTCTTTTATAAGAATTCAGAGTGAAGAAGAATCTGAGTATTCGAGTCACTGCAATGGACGTTGCAGCAACTAATGTGAAAGACAAATTCATTGTTGTTTTGTTGCACCAGTTTTGTGTGTTTTTTTTAAAGAGGAGGGTTCTAATTGTTTGTATTCATTATAATTATCACTAGTTTGTAATTTACGATATCATTTGTTTCCGTGATGGAACTTAAATTACATCAATAGTCAAAAAGAGTTTGGGGTTTCATATAACCTCATAAAGTTATAAGTTATAAAAATCCGAAAATATAGGGATGAGAATTGGATTTACGAGAAAAAGAATTTTTTTATGTAATCCAGCAAAACTTTTTTTAAATAAATGAACAAGTGTATTATTTTATAATTTAACCATGCGTTATGATAAGTTGTAAGCATTTTTTTAAGCAATTCTAAAGGAAAAACTGGCGAGTAGCAAATAAAGACGAAGGTATCTCCTTTATAAAGTCTTAATGTCACGGTTAGTACTATTAAGTATTTTGGTAATTAAAGTATGGAATTTGAATCGCTTGAGATTTCAACAAGCAGTGCGACAAGCAAAACCGATATGCAACCTTATTAGCAATGAACAATACATGCACAACCCTGCGATGCCTCACCACGATATCGCGACATATTCGAAAGACCGGCACCAGCTGGCTGAATCTGTGTCTATTGTTGATCAGAAGTGGCCGAGTGCCAGTTATTAGCACTTCAAAGACCTTTTCCATGCTTCTCACACTCACAACTAAATTCATGGTTGTTGCTGTTAATAAATGATTTAGGTCAATTACCAATTGCAGAAAGTTAGGAAGAAAGAAAATGATCAAGAATCAGGACTTTTGTCAAAATTGCATACTCCAATTGACAAGTCGTCCAAATAAAGCTAAATAAATTGTATAATAAATATAAGATAATTTCTTTTTGAAAATTGGTTATAATTTTCAGGGTTTCACTTATATCTTTTATATGCCTTGTATTTCTCATATTTAAAGCTATATTAAAGTATCTATACATATGTAAGTGTACATATATACAAACGTTTTTGGCATTTGTTTTGAGCTGTTTTGATTCTTACTGTTATTTCCGATCTCCATCAAAAAAACTTTGCTTTGTCTGCAAACACCGAGAAATTAAATGAAAGTGAAATTACTTGCATATTGCAATGCTGATGTTATTTTATTGCAAATGAGTATGTGTGAATGACATTGGTGAATTTGTAATTTCCGCAATATTCATTTACTTATTTCTCTTGTGACTTTTGCCAAAAATTTCTACCTAAAAATAAACTTAGCTTTAATTAAATATTCATATTAAAAAACGAAGGCGAAACAAGTGAGTGCACCTCTTGCGTTTTCCTGCTGTGTCCATGGAAGTGATTCTAAAATTTTTGCCCTTTGAGAAAATCTGTTGAAAAAGTAAGACACTGAAAGAGACACCTAAAGTACCAAAAATAATGAAAAAGCAACAGAAGTGACAGTGGCACAGATCTATGTGCAAAAGTTCCCAATGGTAGCGAGAAGCTAAAAAGTATGCATATGTCAGTTTCTCGTTCATGAATTTATTTCAGCAAACTGGAAGTAATGTTGAGGTTTACACAGAGGCTAAATTTTAAAGACCACATTATCGTTCTGCGAAAGATTTTGGCCATATTTTCGAGATTGACCGTCTGCCTTTAACAACATTTACTATAAAGAAAACAAAACATTGAGAAATCTGATTCTGTTTGCTCAGCATCGCTTTGCAGAAGGCTTCAAGTTTTAGTGAAGATAAAATCCTTTAAACTTTTTTTTATCTTCTTTAATCCGATATATTCAAATATTATTTCGACGGAATTTTAGAACATCATTGTTTAAGTGTTATTGCTGCGTTCATTTTACAATCGTAAAAATCTGTTTACTACTACCTCGTTGCATCCCTGAACTATCTTCTCAAAAAAGATAACTTCGCCTACCTCAACATAAATCGCTTTACACGAGTTCAAAGAAAACTCTCTACCTCTATTATGTGCTCTCTGTTTTGCTAAGAACCCGTGACTGCGTATTTAACTCACGGTTCTTTGTTTACATTTGAAGTGTTTGGTACTGAGCTCGTAACCGGTGCGTTTGCCTACCACGTGTTTGAGCTGATAATAAGAGAAAGAGAAAGCGAGAAATGAGAGCATGGACATGAAATTTAGTACAAATTTCTAATAGGGTTACTACAATAGTCCATTAGGTGAACTCATTCGCTTCTCTTTTCTTTAATGTATCACTTCATTTAATACTGGCTGAAAGCATGAACACCGGTTCACCTGAAAGCAGGCAATGTCACCTCCGACTAAGCAACATGGTAAACATCCTGTAAATACCTCTGTTAATTTTAACAGCAACGAATTTAACAGTAAAGCAAAGCGCAGGCAGAGAACTCTGAAGCCAATAGCTCGGTAAATTTTGCGCCCGCTGCGTCGCTGACAGCGAGAGAGGCCACGTGGACACCAGTGCTGAGCTCAAGGATGCACCAACAGCAACAGCACTAACACATAAAGCAGTTTGAGCAGCGCCGCCTTTGCATACACTTTATGCATCCGCGCTGGTCGCATCTGCCCTTCCGCTTCCGGCTACTCGGCTGGGACTTGGCTACTTACTTTAGTCACAGCGAAGATGCAGTACAAATTAAAACGTCGACCTGAAAAAGCCAGTACCATACTAGTCGGCAGTAACTAGCAATTTGGAAATAGGAGGATATATTAAAGAGTTAAAGCAAAAGCGTAGAGAAAGCAGAAAAAATTTCACAAGGTGGATTGTGCGCAGCTAAGGAATACTATTAGCGTATTCCTTAATAATCTATTTGTAGTGAAAAGGCGTATTAAAGCGCGCTTGTGATAGGAAAGTGCTGAGTAAGTGCAAATAAGTGGTTGAGATAAAAAGGGAAGGTGTAGTAGTGCCACTGCACTGAGTGAAAATTGTTATACCGTGCCGGCATACACAATGTTCAGTGAACGACGCGTTTGTGTGTGTATTATCGCAGTTATTAAGCTAGCGGTGATCGCTTACTCTTCTTCTAGAAAAAAATATTTAACCCTGAGAACGTAATACTTTTATTCGACCTGTCGCTTTCTGCTACCCAATCAGCGTCATCATCTGCAATGTCCGTTGTGAAAGTGAAAAACAAAACAAGGATCCGCAACGTGCGGTCAAAGTCATTATTTGGTGCTTTTAGAAACTAAAATGTGCTTAGATTTTATTTTGCTTGCTATAACGAATTTATGGCACTTAAAGAATAGACTCGTTAGTCTCAGTTTTTTCTGAGATGATGTTTGTGTTTAATTTTGACGTTTTTGCTTTTTAATATTTATTTTGGCTGTGAGTGCATATCCATCGACACCGTTACATTGGGTCTTATTACAAATAAGCTTTTTAGGCTGTTGTTTATTTTTTTTCGCACTTTATTTTCGTATGTTTCCTCAACACGTGCGAGCGCAAGGCTTTTCTTGTTCATTCTTTCGTTTGTGGCTGCTCATAATAATCGGCCTTGTGACCGTGAAAGTAAGGAAAAAGTGCAATATTCTGAATATTCTCCTTTCAGCTTCTATCTCACCGCTTCTACCTGTGCAATTTCTACCGGAACATTCATTACGCTGTGTTGCCTTCCTTATTAAGATTTTATGTCCATTTCTATTCTAAGCTCCAATTTGGAAGGCTTTTGGCCAAAATCTCTCTTTCAGCGCTTTATTTGCATACAAGTTTATGGATCTGATCAAGCGATGACAGCGAGAATATTTCATTCAATCCAAACAACGTTCTTAGACCAATGAGACTCATTATTAATATTTGTCTAGTCATATTTCCACTTGACTGAACAAAATATGCCAAATGCTTAACAAGTGAAAGGACAAAAAACGTTTTATGAATTTCTAATTCGGTAATGATATATTTTATGCGCACAAAGCGCGACACACACATCTTCATAGGTAAGCTGAAAAGCATGTTTTAATTCTATATGTGAATAATATAGGCAGTGGAATGTCCTGTCCTGGGCTTGCCCCATTCTCGTTTTGCCTTAATTAGTAAATAAGAAATAAAAAATGTTAATGTTAATGGAAAGAAAAGAAGAAGTCAAACGGCAATTATTTCCTTCATGTGGAATTAATAGTTATTTGTATATCGTTTGTGTCTGCAACTCCGTGAAAAGTTTCCCAATTGCTACTTTCATAAAATTTAAAACTAGATTATTATTTCGTTAAGCCGTAATTTGTTTCCTTAAAACTAAGGCCATTTAAGGCCTTTAAGTTATGGCAATATCACCGAGCAAGAGTTTATTTAAAGCCTTTAAACTGTTCTAAGCAAAAGCAAGCAGAGCAAAATTACTAAAGAACAGGAAGTCATGCAACAACAATGGGAATGGCACGCTATGTGAGTAGAAATTAATACAATGTTAACAACGGTTCACTGAGTTCACCGCTGCCTTACACACACGCGCTCACTTTACAAGGAAAGTTTTTGAATTATTTCCGCACTCTGCCTCTCCTACGATTTAGAATAACTTTGCT
This sequence comes from Bactrocera zonata, assembly GCA_037783105.1. Classification (NCBI taxonomy): domain Eukaryota; kingdom Metazoa; phylum Arthropoda; class Insecta; order Diptera; family Tephritidae; genus Bactrocera; species Bactrocera zonata. The sequence continues at coordinate 9,263 of JBAWJQ010005220.1, read as the reverse complement.
TCCTACGGCTTGTTAAATTCATAACTCTTGAAGGGCGGTAAAACATTTCGAAAAGTGCAAAAGTACGAAAGTGACAATAATTAAAAGTACAAGAGGAACTTTGAGTGACTTTGAATCTGAAGGCATGTGACGTAAGGATGTGTAATTGAGAGGGCAAAAGGGTTCGCTTAGAATAGAGCGATAAGATTTTTAATTATCACAGCTAGGATGCGGAAAATAATTTTTCTTTTGCTGTTGCATACTTTTGAACAATGTCACAAAGTTGTTACACAAGTTTTATTTAAAGAAGTAATTAGAAAGCTTGTATTCTTACTTTTATACGCTGTTCGTACATTAAATGAGAATTTGACTGTTTTTTTTTTTACTTTAAGACATTTTACATTAGTTTTGGCAAAACTATAATTTGATAATTTGGAATGTGTTACGTTGTTTGTCCTTTCGACACAAAAACATTAAGCCTACTCATTCGGCTATTCCCTTGTTATTTATTCATCTTTTCTCAAGCCAGAAAAAATTACCATGCAATGTAATAAACTCCAGATGTTGCAAAACATGTTTTGACCTATATTTCTCAAAGATTCATTAACCAGCCGAAGTCATACGAATAATATCAACAATTAGAATTTAATCTGGATAAATAATAATAAAACAAATCAAGAATTTATTAACAAAGGAGGTAAGTTCCTTATCCTCCTATTGGTGGACACAATTGATTAACAATTTTCTTTCGGTGTATCTAAATACACCAGCTTCAAAGGCTTAAAACTCAATGCATACAACTATTTCTTAAAAGCCGCAGGTATAGCCATAAATAATAAATAAAATATTGCAAGCCGAAAATACAAAATTGTTTTTGCAAAAGATTTCATTTTGACTGTCAGAAACGTCAAATTGAATACAAATGCAAATTGAAGACACTTCAGTTTTGGTTGAAGCTCAAGAAATCAGAACGATTGCTGTAAACGTAATGTAAGCAACAAACAAAAACAAAAACTGTTGCATTCACAGAAACAAACGTAATTTTCCAAGAAAAGCGAATAAGGTTCTAAAGTCGTGGATTTTTATCTGCTTCGAAAAAAAACCGAGCAAAGCTACAACAAAACGAAAGTAAATAATAACAAGCATGAACATTCTTATTTTTCGCCACAGTAGCACAAATATGTCATTGCAAATGGAAGAGGAGTGAAAGTGAACTACAAGCGACACAGTTTCTGCATTGGGACCACAAGCGGATTGTGAGCTGAACATATAACTGCAACAAAAACAACCACAAAGATTGAATTTAGAACAGAGGAAAAATAAGTCAACACCATGAACATAAAACCCCCATTGGCAGTGACTTGAAAATAAAAATGCACTTGACACTCACACACACCTAAATGAGCATTGACATACAGTATATACAAACATTTATAAGCTGACCAAAAATGTGTGTCCCCAAAATCGCGACAGACACGCACACATTTGCCTGAGTTCATGTTTGGTTTACGATTGCGAGAATTTAAAGTCTGCTATTGTATGGATACTGCGGCAGTTACGAGTAACCCAATTCGTGAATAAAAGTAAAGTTGTGAAAAAATTGTAGAAAGTATAAAAAAAGAAAACAATCCAAGCGATCGGAAATGCATACCACTGAATAACAACAACTGCAAAAGAGGCAAGTTTATTCACATGCCTATAAATGCGTAGATGTACAAATGCACTACATTAATACACATTGTCTTATCTTCCATCTAATCTCGAATTCTGTGTCAGTAACAGCAGCTCCAGCTGCGCCAGCCCATTCGCACTTAGGACAAGGCGACAATCGTTAGACATCCCCTTTGCTCAGTAGAAGCTCGTCCTTGACATTTTCCCATACATTTGAGGACGTGTCATATATGAGGTTGTACGTATGTGTGGGTATTGTATATAATATATATAGACTCTTATATCAGTGCATTATCGAATAACTTAAAGGTTAAATGTTCATATTTATAACATAGTAGGTGGGTTTGAATGGACTCAATGAGAAACCGAAGAATTCTGCTGGCTTATTTACATGTGAAGTCAGCCACAGTCTTACGGTTTATGAACATGTGAAATTTAATATTTTGTGGTGGATTTTGTGCAGCAAGGAAAGCAATTCTAACTGGTTATGTGTTTGAGTTTCTTTGCTGAAGGATCTTTAAAATACCTACATTTTTACACACTAACTCTGCCATTGATATACAAGCATGTATGTGTAGATTTGTCCCTCTACGTATAAAGTGCGCTCTGCTATAGTGACGCAAAGAATAGAAGCAGTAACACGAATTTATGATTAGTTCTAATGCTTCGAGTTACTCTGTGCCTGAATGATAAAAGTCAGTTACATCAGAGATGAAAGAAAAGCAGTTGGTACAGAGCCTAGAATCATTCAAATTATTAAAAAGTAAGCCTGTATAAAGTTTAAGAAATTACTTTCAAGCCCTTCAATAATACTAATAAAATATTAATTCAGAAATGTTCTTTTCCTATCAATTTGCTGCTAAGTTTTAATATCCTTTAGAATATTTAGTATTAAATATCATGAACTTAATATGCATATTTTTATTGCTGTAGTTACGAGCTACTTTTGTACACGAACTGCCGGAAGTTCATGCGTCAGCAACAAATTGTGCATCATATGATCTTCGAACCACAAAAAAGGCATTACAGGGTAACAGCGACAGACTCATCAAAATCAGTTTCAAAAGTCACGCTGCCAATCATAGGGTTCGGCCTTCAAGCTAACAATTTTGTTCGCCCTACGCAGTCGATTGGAAAAAGGTCATTGCACAAAATTGCTCAACAGAGCTTGAAAGGATATCTATCAACAACAAGGAAAAGTGAAATGCACCAAAAAAATTTACAACATAAGCAGACAAACATACATACATAGCACCGTCGTGGAAATTTTGAACAGCTAAAACTTGTAGCCATCAAATACTATCTGAGCTTACAACTTTGGAACATAAATGCAAATCCTCAATAAATTAACGCCAATTTCACTCGAATATTATACTACATAAATCATATAGTTTATGGTTTTACATGAAATGTTCAATGCAATGCAACAACTCCAAGAACGCCAGCAAATCACACAAGAAGGTGCCCTTCAGTTTGGAAAATGACGGTGATTCATATTGCAACTTGAAGCGAAAAAAAACACATTTTTCATACGTTTCGTACAATTTCAGCAGTAACGCAGAACTTTTGTTTTTATTTTTCTTCTTCACTCGAAGTTTATTGGCACAAAAACTCAAAACGGCGGAAAAGCCACAAACACCGTTATGCGAGTGTTAAATGCCAAAGGAAAGTCAGTTTAAAATTGTATAACCGAAGTGGTGAACAGTCAAGATAGTGAAAAAACAGCCAACCAAGTTTAAGTGCTAAACCGACAAAAACAGCAACAACAATCCATTGCATGGCAAGTGTAAAAGCAACTGCAAAATCAATATCACAATCACAATCAAAACAACAATAACTGAACGGAGTACCATATCTGTAGTATAAACATATAGTATATGTATAAAACATTCATGAAAAGCAAAAACAAAGACGAAAATGGCAGACACATCTCCGACACTAGTGGTGGATGGAAAATAAGTAACGGAAGAGCCGAGAGGTAAATGTGAAAAGTCAAAAGCCAAGATAAGCCGTAGGTTTATGGAAGCAAGCTTTTATGTCAAAAATAAATTCTACGAGAATAATCAACGCTTACATTTTAGCCCGTTTTTGAGTTTAATAAGCCCAACCAATCACTTTGGCATCGCCAATATATCAATAAAATATGTGTGTATACATATGTTTTATTCGCTTAAGCATCATAGGCGCTGATAAATATGTAGTATTTTCTGGCCTCGAAATGATATTAATAATCCTTAAATTTTAGTGCCAACAAGAGAAGTTCCAACACTTCCTCCCAAACACTCTGCCAGGGAAAAGGAAGTTTATAGCTTTCTTTTCCCATATTTATATACTATATTTATTTGAGTGTGTGTTGTTCCTTTGTTGAAATTACCAAAGCACCCCTGCAGCGTTTGTAGCACGTATGTATGCTCATGATATTATGGCAGATAGTAAAATTTGCTAAATTATGAACACTAAAGCGGTTAAGCGGACAAATAGTGAAGCTTAAGTGTGGCAACGCCGAGCCATCGCCTCGAAGTAAAAGAAAAGGTTCTTTGAGTCTGCAAGTAACGAAATGATCTGTGTGCCGTAAAAATATAAATTTATTGACATACACAATTTTTAGTAGCTTTATTATTGCTTATAAATAAACGTGGGTGTACAAGAGCATATCAAGTTTCATCTTAAAAATCCTTTATGGCCGATATCATCGGCTTCATTTGCTTTTGTTGTGATTTTAATGATAAGCCTCACTTATTTCTAAATTTCTCGACTTTAAGTTTCGCTAAGGCATTCTAAGTTTTCAGTATGTCAAATTAAGGTTAGAGTAAAATGTGATGAATAAGTGGTTGACTAAATAATAGTTTTCTTGAGATATTGTATTTAACCAGATGTCGAAAAGCTTTTAAATATTTTAATATTTTTTTGGATTAAGAGAAAGTCAGTATAATATAATATAAAAACATTATTTCAAATGCATATGCATTTATATATGTATCTCACAATACACTTTTTAAGGAATATTTTGCGCTGGTTCTTTGCTGACAGCTGGCTAATGTTCTTGTACCACGTCAGCAGTATTTCGTAGTGGCTGAGCAAATTGTGAACGAATTTTACTCTTTATTGTTCTTTAAGGAAATATATTCACTTTCAGTTTCATTGTTCTCACCACAAAGCTCACACTAATCTCATTGTCTTATGCAAATGTTACAAAATGAACCACAGTTGGGTGTTAATTGTGCTAAGCGCAGCCAAAAGTCAGCACCGCAAGCGTTTATACACACTTGTTAGTACATCCAGATAGCTGAACATGCTGCATTGCCCAATTACATATGAGCAACATATTCCGACAAATACACGAGACTTTGGCTGAGATAATACGGAATAATAATAATTGCACTAAAACTGGTGAAGAAGCTAAATGAGTCGCAAATCAGTGGAATTGTGTAGTTGAAGCAAAGTGGTTGGTGATGTTATATATGGTATAATATATGAATATAACTGTTTGTATGTGTTTATTTGTCCAAGTTCATTGTTCCGGCTTTGCTAAAGTAGGTGCCGTCTGTTCTAATCGGCCTCCAAAGACTTTCTAACAGTCGAAACTAAAGACACACGACACTAAAGGTACCCGATTTTCAGCCATTGTCAACGTTTTAGATTTTCCGAGAGTTGCAAATTCATATTCTTGATGCTTTTGCTTTTTGTAAAATCTGACCACCGCCACCGACTGCTGGCTAATTTATTTATTAATTTTATCTCTCAAACATTTCCCCAATGCAGTAGCATTACGGAAATATCTCCAGACAGTGAGTTTGCTTACTCTCTATCACTCATCTTCTCTCCTTCTACAGTTGTTTTTAATAATTTTATATTCTATACAAAATATGTAAATTATTTGGACATTTTCTTTGAAATATAAGCTACATTTTCCTAATATTTTTTATGATTTTCATTAATTCTTTATATATTATATTTCAGAAAAATCGTTAATCTGCCTTATCCATAGTATTAAAATATTGTCAGTAAATATTTTTTGTTGATGGCAACAACAAAAATTTAATTTTAAATACGAACTTGCACAGTTATTCATTCTGATAGAATATACCCATATTTGAGGTGCTTTTGTGTTGGTGTGAAGACGAGACAAAAACTAATAGGGTGCTCCTATTGCTTAACTCCTTCATAGTTCCACTAATACACATTCAAAATACAAAATAAAGGCCCATAATTTTCTCCCCAACAATACTTAACCTCGAACTGCATATTGTCTTCTTACATAGCATACATTTAGGGGCAGGTTAAAATCACTTAATACCACACACTGTCATTTATATAAGCCATTTCTGTGTAGGGATGAGTATAACTTACCTTAATTTATGCCGGTTTTCCGGGTAGAATCCTTCAGGCTCCTCGCCGCATTCCATCTCTTCGCCATATCCTTTTGCATTACCGCCGTTTCACAAATTTCTATTGCTTAAATGTGCCGGCACAAAATCACTGGCTGCCTGCAATAGCAAGCTAAGTACGTACAATAATAACAATAACATAACACTAAATAGCAAGAACAAGCAGAGACAACCGCAGCAAGCCTTGCTTTGCTGGAATCGCTTGGGACTGATAAGAACACCCCCTGTGTACGAACAGTGGATTTAATGGAGAAGTCTTTGTTAAGTTAACTCTGTGGTCTTCTACAATTTTGGTAAGTGACAAAGTATCATCCCGTTTCTTTCGGCGTTGGCCTCAAAATAAAGCTTTGTCCTTTGGGTTTTTGTGGTTTTTAGGTTATTGTGTATTTGTTGCATGGGTATACTGAGTGAAATACACATATGTTTATATATGTGCAGTGAACATCGCGTTTTCTTTGCTTCCAGCCAAATCTAGTTGGTGTCCAAACAAAAATTTATTATTCAGCACCATCGCTGCTCGCAAGACCCAGCTCATCTATTAAACCTTTCAAATTTCTGCCTGCTTCCGGTGGACATTGGTCTTTTTGACTTGGTCTTTTATAAATATTGAACCTATTTTTTCCAATAACGGTCAATTTAACGTTGATTTACCCCATGCATCCCGTGAATACAACGAAATTTAGAAGGTTATCCGGAAATCCTTTCGGTTGGCAGTTCAGTCGCACATTTATTAGAAATTTTATTTCATTGCACTTCGTAATAACTTTTAAAGCCGAATGTTCCACAGTAAAAACTCGATTGCTGGTTTCAATACAAGAATCAATAAAGCACTGCAGTTGCAATACTGCCGAAGAGATAAAGCGAAATGGACAAAAAAATAAGAACACCATGTAGTAAAGGCGAAATGTGATATAGGCTTCAGCGATGGTATTGGTGACTGCGGAAAAAGATAAATTCACAAAGCGAAAAAATATGTGTCGATGGATGGAGATATGGGATGGTAGGCAACATAAAGTGGTAATTGGACCTAAACTGTGGTTTTCCTTATTATGGGATAAAATACCATTACTCACACACTTTTCTTTTTTGGACAAATTTCTCACATACGCATGAGTAGATACCATCTGTTTTGTGTAACATTTTCACAGGCGTTTGTGAGAATACACCTTTCTATTTAAGTTTTATTTTACAGGAATTTTCTTTATAAATCTATTGCCTCAGTCGGTCGATGCAATGATCATATACACAAACTCATGAAGAGATAAACTCCGAGCGCTGTTACAAGTAATTTCTACCTCAATTTGAATTATTGCTTATCTGATAAAAATTAGCATAATTTTTGGCGAAGATTAGCAGTAATTTTATAGCTAATTAAAATTCAAAAAATAATAATCAACAAACTTTTAACAAAAGTTTACCAACAATTAGTGAAAAATATCCGTTAAGTTACGGTTACACAACAAAAATAACAATAGGAAGGCAAGCCGGCTGCATTCGCTCGACGCTAAAGTATAGTAAGTTGGCACAAGGTGTCGCAAGGAACGATCAAAATGTGAAAAAGGCACTGATAGGATAATAACGAAACAACGCAGCAAACCCACAGAGACTGAGGAAAATAAGACAGCACGAAGACGAAAATTAAACCACAACAAATATCTTCGAAGTCAACGCACTTTCACAAGCTTTGTTTAATCTGTTGCTTGGCTCAGAGAAATGCCTTTAGCAAGACACACCACAGATGTTAAAATCTGGTGGCAATCGAGTCAATAACTTAGCGTAACCGAAACCAAACAATCTCTTCCAAAATTAATGTGTACCTGGATTGAGTAGAACCTTTAAAATGTTAGATGAAAGGCATTTTAGGATTTTAACTTTTAACCTTTCAAACGGACTGATAAAAATAAGTGGTTTGATTTAAGTTTTTTGTGTTTCTTTTAAATTTTACTTTGGTTTTTACCCCTAATGTGATGTCGCGTGCTTACCAGCTTGAGTACACAGGAATCTAAAGTTATTGTTTAGATAATTGTGCCTAAATATTTCTGTCTGTTTTTTCTTTTTCTGATTTATGCTAGCCCTTTTCGCTTTACATAGAAAATTCCGCCATGTTTCATTGAAATAAAAAAAAAAAACATTACCTTTATGCAGCATTTAACTGAGCCTTGCATTGTCCTAACTGTAGAAGCAAAACCGTAGAAATACAAAATTTGCACATGAATGGAAACTACAATAGTAACCCCACACAAAAGCACCACCAGTTTGCTCTCTTTTTTTTCTCTGCCAACCGCTCATTTAGCTTTTTTTGGACATTCCTTTCCTTATTTCGTGGTAAATTTTCCAGAGCCATATCATCGTAAGCAGCAAAAAACCATTTTTTTATATTTTCATGTTACCAATACTTTGTCAACTGACCAGAGAAGTGGCAACAAGACTCCAAATGGTAACCACACACTCTTTCTCTTCTCTTCTAACTACCAAAGAGGACTACACAGAAGGGTCTTATTTCAGCATAAGCAAAAGTCTTGCGGTATTTTCGCTCGTTGGCGCTGAAAGCGCGTAGTTCTAGTTTTATTCGTCGCATCGGGTCATGCTATACCTTTTTGGAAAGCTCATTTCACGCGCTAACACGTGTTTGATTGATCGCCGTTTCCTTTAAGTCGTTCGTGAGTTATAGCGTCGCAAACATGGAGCAAAATAAAGAGAAAATACGGCATATTTTACAGTACTACTACGATAAAGGCAAAAATGCATCTCAAGCCGCCAATAAAATTTGTGCAGTTTATGGACCCGATACAGTTTCCATTTCCACCGCACAACGATAGTTTCAACGTTTTCGTTCTGGTGTAGAGGTGGTCGAACATGCGCCACGCTCCGGAAGGCCTGTCGTCGAAAATTGCGATAAAATCGCTGAATTGGTCGAAAGAGACCGGCATAGCAGTCATCAAACCGTTATAAACCATTTGAAGAAGCTTGGAGTCACTAAGAAGCTCGATGTATGGGTGCAAAACGAATTAATTCAATAAAAATACCGCAAGACTTTTTTAACAACCCATTATATGAGTAATTTATAAGCAGTGGCCTTTAAAAACTAAACTGAAGAAAGGATTGTAGGTGTGTCTGCATCCCATGAGGTATCAAGGTTCAAACTAGAACCCGGCTGAAATAACAGAAAATATACACTGAAAATGTTTTTGGTGGAGTTGTTTTTCCAATGAGCAAATAAATTTG
>JBAWJQ010005218.1:0-255834 GCA_037783105.1 Bactrocera zonata | reverse complement strand
TGTAATGGAAAGCAGAATTTAAGATAATTTACGGACCACTCGGTTCAATAAGTGTTGAATATTTTGCTGCCTCTTCTGTTGATCGCAAACTGAAGGTTCTCACCAGAGCTTCTAATGATAAAATGGGTCTTATCTGCCCTCAATAAATTCATAATTTTTTACAACTAGAGTTGATCAAAAATTTTAAACAAAATGATTAGTCTAATCAGTTATTCATTGCGTGAAATTTCGTCGTTTCTAAAATCCAAAAACAGGGAATTTAGTACTTTTCAAAGTTTGCCATATTTTTAATTTTTTTCGCAAACCAACAAAGTCATTTTAGGGGGTTTTTCGTAAATGGGCTTTGGTGACTGAAAAACAAAAACGCACATCACATTAATCAGCTGGTTGAAGCTAAATTGCTTGGCAAAGTCAAATAATTACACTTGTGTGTTCGTCAAAAGCAATTTCTACAAATTGTTTTTTGCTGAAGGCCATTTCTGCTACAGTAAAAGTCATACCTGCATAAATATTGAGATTTTGTGTTTTGTAGCCACAGTGGGACTGGATTGCCTACAGTTTCTTTTTCCGCCACAAAAAGTTTTCACGTGAAAAATTACAATTGAATCGTTTGCGCTGGAAAGAATACCAATGCAAAATATAAATTAACAAACTTGGCAAGTAGCAACGAGAGCGGTAACCGCAACATTTCGCAATTTCAATTTAAGCATGGCTATCCACCCATTTGTTTCACGAATGCAGCGAAAAGCCAAAATCAAATATTTATGCCAAGTTTACGCACTGTGGTGTTGGCGGCTTCGCGAAATGCATATTCACGTGGCGCCAAAGCGTCTTTCCAACCAACGGAGAGCTTACTAAAGTTGCATTCACAAATTAACGAACTTCCAGCCAATACTTGCAACTTTGAACAAATTTTTTCAGCGCTGCTCTCTACCATTTGTACGAGTATGCGATTGGTGTGAATATAATAGCCATAATTCGCGTTTTCGGTTTAGCGCCAAACAGCAACATTTGCCAATCTTCCGTCCATTCGTGCCTATTCACTGCTTTATTCACTGAGTAAATCTCGAGTTCGTGAAGTGATGTTTTAGCAAGTGTACTCTAGAGAAAGTGGATAAGCAAATGCCCGCATGACTTTTTGTAAGTGAGCATCATCACTTACTTAAAACAACTCTTAGCAGCCGCAAAGCAACCAAAAGTTTGCTTACATTGAAATTGGAGTGTACTTGAAATTATTATGTTATGAAAACTTTGGTCCGTTATTTTTGTTAAAGAATGTCGAATAGTTCAGCTATTGCTGCCTTTCGTTTGCACTTAAACACTTTTGAGTGAGTCACTGTAGTCAAGGGCTTATTTTTGATGTTTCACACTCTCAAAAAAAAAAAGAAAAATAAACAGAGGCGTCGATTTAAACGTTTTTCATCGTTTGTCTTTTCTAAGCACCGAAGGCTTATTTTAAAGAAACAATATTTACTTATTATTGTTGTTAATCAGGACATTGAAAGAACATTGAGAAGAGAAACTCATCGCAGTTTGTTGAAACTGATTTTTAGGATAAATACCGGTACGTTGTAATGTAGGTGTGTTACTTATTCAATAATATACAATCAAAGCTGATATAGATAAGCTAACTCAATAGTAAATATTGTATAATTACGACTAAGTCTTTCGTTTTCATTTTGTACTTTCTCTTTCAAATAGGCATGCAACCAGAAAATCAAATCAAATATCATCTGTTCACGACACAATTAAAACGGCGATTGCCATAGCAAGTTGTTTCCAACTTCAATTACAACAAGAAAATTTGTAGCTTTGTAATGTGAGTAAATTGATGACTGCCAAGGTCAAATTAAATGGTTGATAAATAAATTCCACCAAATTACATGGTTGCAATTATTCGCGACGAGTAAACCCCGCTTTTGGCTCCATTTTTGGGTTTTGATAGTGCTTTGTTTTCTTTTGTCATGCTCGCTAATGGAACTCAGTCGAAAACTTTTCACCTAAAGTTTAATTTCTTTACTCTCCTTGAATACAGACAATCAAAGTAATTTGGTGGTAATTAAATTTTAAATAAATATTATTTATTGCTTCTCATAAATAAGTATTTAAAGATAGGACAAAATGCTCTTCTTATTTCATTCGCCATTTCTGTTCAATTTGTGTTTATTTGCTGTCTGTCTGAATGTTTTACCATAATAGCCTTGACATTATTCCCTGGATAGCTGACTTGCCGACATTGAAGATCAATGCGTCTCTAATCGAACTCTGTGACGCTCTGGCATATTCAGATTTGAATAAAATTTGTATTTCGACCAGCAGACGCTCTTACGCAACGAGCGCCTAATCGAGTCATTCCCAGTCGCGTTTTATTTACATTTAATGTCGTTTGTTATTTGCTGTTTTCGGCTTTTATTCATTTGCGTTTCATCGGTTTAGCTTTGTATGTGGAGTGTGAATATGTTTCACGGCAGAAACTTCTTATTGTAGTGTGTGACAAGATTTGTTGGTCTTGCTGTTGTTCTGAATGCCAACTTATCAATTTGAGCCAAGTATTTGATAGCAATTTGTTCTTCTTGTTCTGTATAGAGAAAGAGCAGAAATAAATATCGGTTAGCTTTGAGGAAGTAAGGGGAATTTTCTGAATGCATTTGATATTTCTTATGTAGATAGTAGACAGATATTTATCTACTATCTATAACTGCAGGGGGAGAAGCGTTTTCATAATATATTAATTTTTTTAGGCAGAGATCTATTTTGATATTGTCTACTAAATATCAAACCTTAACCTGGTTTCAATATCTGTGGCTTAGTATTTAATTACAAAAGGCTATAGAAATAATAATAATTATAAATAAATGTTATTTTCGTATAAAATAATTTCGTAACTTTATTTTGCTTCATATCCTTCTATTCTTTGACTTGCGTTCCGCTCTATATATCAAGCCGAGAAATGCCAAGAGAACAATGAGCAGAAAGCCCACAAAAAGAAATAAATGCAAAAAGTAGAATTTAATTTGGTTTCGAGCGTCAGTCACCACAATTCAAATGAGATTTTTATTTGGTACTGAAATTACTGCTGGCAAAACTCCGGCCATGGAATGAAAGGTAAAAAATCTCCGCGCCAACTTTCATGTTATTTATTAGCGAAAGGCAGAGAAAATGGCAACAAAAAACCTTATAAATGCATCCCTTCTATGTACTTTTCTTATGTGTGGTTCCATAGTAATTCGCTTTGTGCCGCTTCATTTTTGTTTTTTTGGTTAGAGGACACACCCACTTGTGCTCATTATTGCTCTGTTGACCTTTTGCTATATAATACTTTAAAATTACTTATCTTGCATGACTTGCTACCCTATGCCAAAGCTGCAATAGCGCCACCAACAACAAAAACATAAATGATCGCTTTATTGGCAGAGTTAGACGGAGGAACAGACCGTATATGTAACTTCCGAACGCGTTAAATTTTGCCAGTCAACTGAAAAAAAGTGCAATACCATACAGGTATTCACACACACATATATCTTCAAATCCATATTGCCGTATGTAATGGATTGGCTGCGCCACTTCGTGTTACACTTGTTGTTGTGGTAGCGGAAGAGCATATAAAAAACCGCCTAATACTATATGTAATTACTCTATGAACCACACGAATGAAGAAGCACACACACATACATAAGTCCTAAAAATATTTTTTTGTACGAAAGTAATTAATTTCGAAGTAAATTCAGAAAATAAATTAGTTATGAAATCTCGTTTGTGTGTGCCGATGTTATTGTGGTTACGTAAGCATGTGGTATGGAATCAATTTGGCAGTCGTTGACAGCTATTATACATGAGATGTTCTTCAACAATTTGTCTTCACGGAGTCAACAGTCTTCGCTTTATCACATTATGTTCCACGCAAATTACCATAAAACACTTATTTGTAGTTCAATTAGTAAATTAACAAAAAAACAATATGTATGTGTATACTAGTGGAATCTTTCATTCTTCAAGTGAACTTGTCACGTTCTTCGAAGATTCAGAAGTCTTCCTTATGCGTTGAAACAAATATGAGCTGAAGCGGGTTCTGAAAAGGACACCAGAAGGCCACACTCACCAAATACGTAATAAAATACTATACAAAATACTAAATACACCAATATTTAGTCAGTTTAATTACCAATTAAATGGTTGGGCTTTGGCACAGTTTGAAAAAGGTCAGACAAAAATATATTGTAACCGAATGTTACTCATACGTCATGTTGGACGCCCATATGAAGCACGAAAAAAATTGATACATTATCGCCATACTGTGTAAAGTGGAAAATAAAAACACTGTTGATTACATAAGCCATAAAGTATAGCAAAACTACGTGATGTTTCCTCTGCGTACAATACAAATAATAAAATTGTTTTGATTGATTTCCGGATTGGAAAAAGTCGTAAGTCGAATGTTATTTCCTTACACCATCTGCAATTTCTGCTTTCAATTCTGAAGATCATTCATTTTTAGGGGCTACAAGTTAATTCATTGAAGTGTTAATTCAATTAAAATAATAAAGTGTCATGCCTTCGGCAATAAGCTAAACGCAGTGTCTTATGCCTTCGGCAACAAGTCAAACAAAGTGTCTGCTTGTTTCGTGCGTAACACTTGAAACACTTCTTTGCCGAAGTCAATATGTTATGCGCACTCCTCGCTTTGCGCTGGTGTTCTTTCATCCACTTCTTTCTCTTTAGCATCACACGTATCAGTCAATGCAGTGTTCAGTCGCAGAAGCAAGAAGTACTGACTAAGTGTACAATAATTGCGGCCACCGCATGCAGATCTCTGGTGTAAAAGAAATATATACTGAATGAGCGTTGTTGTAGTCGTGATTACCAACTAGGTTATTTGCGTTTCGAATGTGATTGCGGATAAAGCAAATAAACGCAAAACGCTCCACAGATCACAGGCCTTGGCAATGTTCGTGGTGAGAACATTTGATGGACTCGAGTTTAGTTAATCTACTTTTCGTAAAGAGTCTGATGAAATAAATTCACAAAATGCGTTGTTTCATTCCAATATGCATTTTACCACTACCTCCCAAAGCCACAATGTTCTCTTTGGTTTATTTAAATGTGGCAAATACCATTACCAATATTCTTAATATGTTCATACAACAAAATAAATAATAATTAAATTCATATTATAAGGCTTTTAAATAACAAAGGATATAAAGCATGATTATATGTTCGGATGACTCTCACATGAAATAATTGTATATATTTTAGTCTAATTGAAAGCCAAATAATTCGCATTAGCGCAAAGCTCACCTGCAGTGGTTCGGATTCGTTTACCACGGGTCGTTCCAGACTGAAGAAGGCGTTTCTCATGCGGGCCAACTGCGCAAACTGCAAATATCGAAAGAAAAATAGAATGAAAACCAAAATAAAGTGTTAGAAAAAGACACGAAAAAAGTTGAAATTAAATCAGTTTTTTGTATTTGATATCGTAGAAGGTTAAAATCAGCAAACACACAAAATAACTTCAATGTAAAAATCTTAAAAGTTCCGTCTTACTGAAGTGACTGTGTGGTTTTGGGTGTTTTAAGTGTTTCATTTGAGTGCCGCCCGCATTTATCAATTGTGGTGTGTCATGCCGAGGGGGAGAAGTTAAGCGCGTTCCACGTACTTCCACAAAAGAACTGTACAGGTTGTGAGTAAAATAAATAGAAAGCGCGACTTCAGCCTCTCCGTCACCACAATGGCGTATACGTCGTTTAGGTAATTGAAAGCCGGAAACCATCAAAAGAAGTTGTTGAGACGAACGGAAGGCTGAGGAGGGAAGGCAAAAAGAAAGGTGGAATCATCATAATGTGAGGAGCAACTTGCAGCGCGATGGGCGAAATCTCAAATTACTCCTTGGGCGTCAACCTGAGCAAAGGAACAGTGTGAATGACAGGAAATTTGGAGCTTGGTAGACATAACGCAGATATGTTCGTGGATGTGGTATCTTATTTGCATCAGTCGGTGTTTTTGTGGCGGCATTCTTCTGTCAGCGATTTGTTGCACATTTGGAGCGTTTCTCACGGTACTTAGCAACAGCGCACCGCAAACTATAGTGTAGTGATTGTACTACGCTTGTGTTGTATTGCTATTCCTGTAGTAAACGGGTAATATAACGGGTGTTTTGTACTCATTGTTGGTAGATTATTTTGTGATTGCTTTTATAACTTTTGCTAGCTTTTTTGCTTTCTGTTGTCAACTTTCTCTAAACAAACCAATTCCTCATATCCTTTGCTTCGTTGTAAATGTGTGGGAATGTGTGCCACTAGGTACGTCACATGCACCGTTGCCCGCTGTTATTGTGTCTCAAAATTGAATTTGTCCGCCCAAATACACCGTCATAGGATTTACTTTGCCAATAAGGTTAGCCCGATAACGGTGCTACTGAAACGGAAAATCACTAACAACACATTATTTGCAGCAGAATTTCTATTTGCTCACCTGTTCGCTACTTTACGGTGCAACAAAGGACTCCAATATGATGGTAAACGGATATCGATTTGGAAATTTGATTAGTTCATAAAAGTTGTCGCAGAAAAGTATGTGTGTGTGTGGATGTCAGCAGTTCATACGAGTGATTTAGGGCATTGTTTCCTTTATTGCTTTTCAAAGTGAATGTGGGAAAATTAGGGCCTTTAAAATTAGGCTAGTCTAGACGGTGATATGTTTCTTTGTTTTCGCTTAAAATTTATTTTATTACAAGAAAATAGCATGAAAAAATCGTGTCAGTACCTAAAATTTTCATTTGAAAAGATTAAATATATGTAGTGAAGAACAGTCTATATTGGACGAGTAATTCGAGAAGCTCCTAGTTTGGTAAAATATCGAAGAGTTTATATTTTGTAAAACTATGATATTCCGATTCAAATGTTTGGATATTCTGCTATCTTGAAAATTACACTGAAGACAAGAAAAGAGAGAGACTCGTTAAGATTTCCTTCTTAATGATCGATAAAGCTCATTTGAAGCCAGCTCGGTGATGAATGAATGCAAAGCCTGTACAGCGGCTAATTAGCAGTTGTTAATCGTACCGCATTTGTATAGCACCAAAGGAGAAGATGGATTACCTTTTTTCAGTATAATCACTTTAACGGTAGCTGGTGTTCACACGCTGCACATCGTTTAAATGGGACTGCCTACTCCCATTGTGAAAATGGAAGAAAATTAGTAGAGCGAACTATTAATCGCCTAATTAAATTCAACACTGTTGTTGTTAAGGTCAAACATCTGACTGTCGCGTGGGCGGAAATCGTTAATTTTTCCCGAAGAAATTAGCTTAATGAGATAAAGCGTACCGTGAGTTAGCTTAATGGAGACAGACAGCTTTAACTACATGTTGAAATATCAACGGAAAAAAGTGCTGTCGAATTATGTGGAAGATGTTGGAGTATCAAGTGTTACAATACTCTTTTAGCAAAAGCGTTTAGGCATCTAAAACGGTGAAATAATGCAAATATGTCTGAAACGATTGGCAATAATTATTACCGTTAGACATATATTGACATAAGGCGACCGATAAATTACTCACCAATCGAGTTGGAAAATATCTTAGTTCAAGAAATTAAGATACATGTCTGCAAAAACCCATATTATAACCCATTTCTTCCATTAACACACATTATTTAACGAAAAAAAACAGGAAAAAATGAATGCTACGACATTTGGTAGTCTGCTTCCCTTTGGTTTTGAGACCAAACCAAAAGTAAATCCCCAGATGGACATAAATTGCAGGTGTACACGTACATTTGCGAACACACCTGCACATACAGGAGATATAAAGGAGAAGACAGTTTAAAAAAGAAAGCGACAAAGGTAGAACGATGAATATTAAATAGAGGACCGTAGCGAATGCACCACATCCTCTGCGGTGGTAAGTCTTTTCGAAAAATCTACAACACACAGCTAATTCGTTCACAGATGCATTTACTTTAGTGGAACTAAATGTATGACAAATAAATTTTTCTTCCCACACAAATAACGTCTTTAGATACATGTATTTAACTTCTACTTCGTTGAATCACACACCCTTCCTCAACTCTATTTTGTGCTGCTTTGTTGTTATTCTTGTTCTGGGCGGACCTCAATGGCGGTCATTAGTCTCTGAAGCTTTGCTTTTAGTGGCTTTAATTTTAGATATCCATCTTAATTGCTTGGCGCTTCGAATGCGGATTGTGGCGAATTACAACCACAAAAGGTCAAGAGGAGAGGTATTAGAGGAACACCTGAGACGAGCCTTTGTCCTTCTCACGACTTTTGCTGCTATACTTTTTAATGAATACAAATCATGAAATTAAATGCCACGGCGCTGTTTGATGCCGATGTGTTTTCAGGTAATTTCGCCGCTTTTCTATGCGCGAAGTTAGCGGAGAAGCACTCCATGGTGGGAGAATTTACTTTTCGTTGACGATGTGATTAAAAGCCAGTGGATTCTTGCGAGCGTGAATGTTAATAGATGCATTTGTTATTAAGTACAAAAAAAATTACTGCATCCATGGCGTTGTATATTAGTCACGGGACATTTTGCATTTTACTAAGACGCTTGCCTCCCTTCAAACTCATTATCTCACATCTAGGTTATCAAAGAAGAAAGGAAAAGGTATAGCTTCTGACAAGGCCAGTAAAGGAAAGTTAGGTCTAAATAGTATGCAGGGGAGTTACTTCGGTTGGCCAACAAAGCTACTTTGAATTGCCCAACATCTTGCCCATTGCAGGCATATCGCTCTTTCGGCATTTGAAGTCTAAAGTAATTTAATTTATTTTAAACTTGTGCGAAGATAGCGAAAAGCTCAGTATTGCTACGCAACTCGGCATAACAAGACGTTGGTCAAAGAAGCTGAAAATTGCAGAAACAAAATATCGTGTCAACAGCACTTTCGAATAAGTTATAAATAAGAAATTGTGATCTATTTCAAATAATATAAAAATCTCTGGTGGTGAGTAATAAAAATTTCGGTCGCTACACCTTACCAGTTGTTAAGCACCAATCTACTCTAGTATATTGTGTGATTTTGTGGAAGTGCAACACATTTAGCTTTATTTGTTCGTCATGGAGACTCCTTAGAACTTTCATATTTTGAAATAGAATGGCCAAGAGATTTACATTTAAGACTCCGTGAAATTTAAAGACAAATAGTAGGCCCGTTTCTTGCCACGAGGCCTCTCCATTGTTTAACAACTTCACTAAAAATCGGCAAGTCTCTGTAGGAGCAAGGAAAGTGCTCTTTCAAAATTAAGAACTTCCCGCTTTGAACTTTAAAAGAAAATTCTTTGTCTTACAATTTTATTGCTCAAGAAATGAATTATACCTGTGCCCTGAAGTGAAAAGTGCGTAAAATAATAAACGAATTAAAAGATTAACAAAGCTTTGAAAGCCTTGGCTCTAATGAATTCGAAAAACTAAATGAAGACTTTCGCGTAAAAAGAAATAATTAAAATGCCACATAAAAATAGCTGCGAGCAATTATAAAATAAGCTGACTTATTTGTTTTTGTATCTAAAGATAAAGTGTAGGAAAGGAAGTTTGAACGTTTTGAAATGCAATATGCTCACATTTCCCAGAAGCAAAAGCTGGTACAACAGCCTTATTCAAGTAGGTTGTGCTTTGCAAATTTCTTTGAAATCGCACTTTCACAAAATAAAATGAAATTTAAATTCAAAAGACTTTACGTTAAATGTAGTTGACATGAGATTATAAATTCCAGTAAAATAACGTTGAAACTGGTTTCACTGATCAGTGCCAACTAAAGCTGAGAAAATAGAATTAAAGCACGGTCTAAGCACTAGGTCATATTCCTGTTGCAACGGCCATGTTCTTGCCCTTAGTTTTCTTCTGAACGACAAGTGAGCTTCTCTCATATCTTCAGCCACCCATCTGCGCATTCCTCATGTATTACACAACCAAACATGCATGTACACGTCAGCATAAATCTATGTCCTCACTTCCAAAATTATGCGATGTATTGCGTTGACCCAAATCTCCGCAGCCGACTAGTCGCCAACCGTCAACAGCGTGGGTAATTCATGCCTTCTGCGAAGCTTAAGTGGGTTTGCTTGTTGTTCGGGAACAAACAAAGGATGCACCTTCTTTCTGTGACATCTTACTTCCCAACTAACAGAAAAGGATAAAAAGCTTACACTCTGTCTGTTGATGCAATAATTGTTTTTTTTTTAAGTTTGGCTTGTATAATCCTTCCTGGCGGTCTGCTCCACTTCATATTGGGGTCGGCTTCCGGTTTCGGCATTACGTTTAATTTGAGGAATTGGCTTTGTTCCCGTGTTGTACATGTTTATTGTTATTGCTATTGTGTCATTTGTATTTTACATTTGTTGTTACCACGAATTCATTTAGTTTTAGGTAATTTCAGGTTATTTTTATTTTTTTCATAATATTATTATGTGCGATTTTGGCTTCTGTTTTCATTTTTTATTCTTTTGGTGATAGTGAGTGTCAGTCAGCTTTTGAGGTTTTTCGCTTCGATTTCGGTCAGACTCCGGTTGAGTTTTGAAATGGGAACGAAAGCCCTAAAAGAGGCGGCAGTGAATAAGAAGCGTAAGGGAAAGCATTCAATATGTACATTGCACATTGTTCCTACTTTCAAGGCCACGAGTGCGATTGTTGTGAGCAGCTACAGGTAAAAGAATGAACAAGTAAAGATTTGCGCTCGCACGTGCCGAGGTAAAGCCCAAAATGCAGTCCGCAGCCAAAGTAAATATTAAAAGGCAAAAGCGCAAAAATTTAAGCAAACACAGTCGCGCCAAAAATAATAATCAGGAAGTAGAATCACCTCAGTTGCCACAACTTTGTTGCAGTGATAAGAATAAACTCACTCAAATACGTCGCACACGTTGAACACAGAGTGACATGACGATTTTCACTCAGAGTAATACTGGCGCTATTTCGGCTCGATTTTTATCCTAAACCATTTATCGCTTATTTACACTTAGGCAGCACTTTTTAACTACACTCGTTGCTTCACTTCTTTTTTTTACAACATTTCTGACTCACGTATGCCAGTTGTAGCCACCGACTATACGAGTATTTACAGACTAAGCTGCCATCTCCGTGCGCCCAAACGCTTATTGTTCAGGTAAAGTGCATTTTATTTCAACTTTAATGTTTGACTACATACATATGTATAGCAAGACTTTCGCTAAAATTTATTTATTTCCAACTAAACCTTCGCTTCTGCTCGAATTTTGTAATATCTTCCACATTGCTCGTTGCTGCCGACATGTAACGAACCGATTTGTGCAATCCCATGTTCTAAACTGAACTGAATCTCCGCTGCGACTGAGGTAAAAAGCCTAGCCGAGTAGCCGAGGGGAGAGCTGAGGTATAAAGCGCAAATACAAACATTGCGGATGCAGAGGCTGTGTAGGAAAGCAGCTCTGCTGATATATCTGACTTTTGCGCTGGTTTGGTGCTAATGCTGCTATTGCTGCATCCTTGAGCACATTATTGTTGTCTACGTGGTCTCTCTCTCTGTGACTGCGACGCTGCTGCCATAGCATTTGCCGGGGTTGTTGGCTTCGTGGTTCTCTGTTTACGCTTTGATTTACTGTTGAATTCGTGGCTGTTAAAATTAACAGAGGAAGTACACAATGTTGCTTATCAGCAGGTCAGCAGACTCGCAGCATGAATTAAGGCGGATAAAGTTTAATGTCATGTAAATGTAGAAATACATTTTATTATGTGAAATAGGACGGAATTGGTTATGAGAATATTTAAATCAAGTAACGAAGAAAGAGGCAAATGCATTTGTATTATATACTCAGTGGTAAGCCTAACTGTACTACAATTTTCTTTTCATAGTCTCTCTTTTACCTCCTTTTCTCTTTTTGGTAATTTTTAGATACAACGCACCGGTTAAAGGCAGCCTTCCAAACTCGTCAAAACAAATAGAGTGTAAACAAACAAGCAGAGAACCGATACCCACGTGTTTTTAGCAAAGCAGAGATTATTCAGTAGTGTCGAGAGAGTTTTCTGTGAACTCATGCAATGCGATTCATATTGGGGTAGCTAAGGATAATATTGTGAAAATTCATAGTGAACTAGTACAGGGATGTAAGGAAGAAGCCGTGAAGCAATCATGTTCAAAAAACTGTGCAGAGGCAAATTCTGAAATCATATAAAATAAATCTGTTTTCCTAAAATTATGTTTGTATAATATAAAGTAGGTCCTCTCTTTTTCCGCATAATATCAACGCCGTGGGCGGAATGAGACTTATTAACCTTGGCGAGAACTAGACCTCGAAAAAAAGCCAAACTGAACTTTCCTGCAGTAAAATCCGATACTTACTGCACTGACTTCGCAAAGATAACCAAAAGTAAGCAGGAGACCGAACTATAATTTTTCAGTTTTATAAAGACAGTAATTTCAGTATGTTTCTCATCATTATTTTAATTTTTCTGTAATAAATTCTTATATTATATATTCGGATAAACTTTTTGTCTTATACTGCCACTGGGTAGAGCCTTTTGCTCATAAATGTAGTACATTTATTTTTCTATATCTAACACTTCTTTTTGATATTTGAAACTCTTTTAATATCGTTCTTTTGCTCCTTATTCTCTCGAGGCATTAACATTTGAGGAGGTCTTTAAGAACACTTTAATCCATGCCAGCAATTTGTTAGTTGAAATCTCTTTTCTACCAATGACATAGCAGAAGAATACAAGAAGGTAAATATCCCTCACCTTTGTATACCATACATATGTATACCAAAATTTAATTAAATCGTCAAAGTTGACTCTATTTTTAAAAAAAAACTTGTAACAAAAGTTACCAAAGTAAATAAATGTTAGAAATAAATTAAAATAATGCGGAAATGTCACTGCTGTTCACATACAAACAAATACAACACAACAAATCTACATTCACATATGGAAATGTGCTGGAAATTTAAAATTTCATTTAAATTTCTGTGTTTGCAGAGAAAGCTAATATTTTTTGATGGAGATAAGGAATGTCAGTGGGCTCCACAAAAACAGAAATAAGCAAACAAACGTGACACAATATACATGGGTATACATTTATTTACATAGCCTTGCAGATGTATGTATGTATACATTATCTAATTAATCTTGAATTCAAGCGGCACTTTTCACTCTCTTTTCCTCACTTTTCTGTACATTTGAGTTGCGACTGCTTTCGCTCGAATAAAACTAATTCAAATGCAAAGGTTCATGTATTCTAAAAAACGACAAAGGCATAAGTTCATACATGTGTATGTATGTATATACTTTGCGATTTACAGTGTCAAAAAGGTCGGCTGTGTAAGTCGTCCAACGTTGCAGCCCTCTGCCTATATTTTAATTAGCTTTACTTTCAGTGGACTTAATAAGCTTCTTTGTATATTTTTTAATACATTTATACAGTTAGCTAGTATAATACATTGGTTTACTATAATTGTAAATGTAAATTTTCAAGGCTTATGACAGCTTAGTATTAACAACTTTTCTGAATTAAAAGATTCCTTAATCACCATAGTATTTTTGGCAATTTAAGTCAGTACTATATTATTTAAAAAAAGAACGAATATAATTGTAGATGTTTCAATAATAATAATTTCTGTTTAATATCTGTTAATTTGATAAGATTTCTGAACAAAAATAGGAACTGTCATCTGAACAGACATGAACATGGAAAAATACTAGATGATTATGAACAAAAGATGATTAGTTTGAATTATTGTTCATACTAGTTCTAAAATAATTAGTGACTAGTTATTTATTTCTTCATTATATCTGTATGACTACATATGTTCACTTATTAAAAAAGCCCCCGTACGTTTGCTGTACTTTTCTGAAATGTCTTGCTCTGTTAAGAATTTTATACAGTTACTATTTCTTAAAAGCTATTTGACTCTAGATGACAAATGATCTAACCGCTCGAAACTGTTGTTTTAAGGCGGATGATAGTGTGGACTATTTTGCTAAGCGAATTTTCATAAAGTTGGGAAAAACAAGAAAACAATATTAAAACTACGGAGAACACTACGGAGTCAAGTAATGATATTATTTTCATATAAGTAATCGACATATTTGGACAAAAATTTGAGTCACCATCTTTAATGCGGAACTTAACTTAAAATTTTGCATTAAATATTAATCTCTACTCCATGCATACTTATTCCCATAATTTACAGTTAATTCATGTAATATACCTAGACGATCTTATTCATTTGAATACTTTCTGATACTTACTCATACTTCTAAAAAGGTAAACATTTTACATTTATTGATTACGTTTAATAAAATTTTTTAATTATTTTTAGTGAATGGATGACAATTAAAATTCAATAAATTTCAGAGCATCAGATATGAGTGAACTAGACATAATTTAATGAACGTCTACGCTCATTTTTCCATTTCGGAAATTTTGTCATCAAAAATCTTAAGAAGCTTATAGACCAAACGCCAACACGTCAACCGAAACCGGCAGCTTTCCGAGTATACTCTCAGGTGAAAGTGTGAGAGAGTGTGGTTGCGCTGTTAGAAAAATATTAAAAAAATATTTCACTTCGGACGGAATTGGCTGTCTGTCATTAAATATTGAAACTGCTGAGCTCTTGCGGAAAAGCGAATTTAATTAAGTGCAGTTTTTTCGTTCTCTAGCCTTCCAGTAGATACGATAATCATTTCCGACACGCGATTAAACTAATGTAACACAGATTTACTTTTAAGCAATTTTTAAGCTTTTAATGCAATGACTCACATTGTATTATTACTCGATAAAATGTTTAGCGACAATTAGATATGCAAGATTGTACTGACATATACATACTGAAGGTTTTATAACTTAATTAGGACAACTACTGAAAATATGTTCACAAATTAATAAAATTCTGGAAAAAACCATAATCGTATAATACTCGATCTATAAGTTTCTTTAATACTAACTATTTTACTACATATTCGCCACGATATCTTTCCTAAGTCGAAGTATTCAGTAAAACATTATTTCAAATCCACGTTTTACCCTGTTATTTCATATAGCAATGGGTATAACAACCACTTTGTCGGCACATTTTGGTTATTTGTGAAATTTTCATAGAATACTAACTGAGAAAGCAATACAACGCTGCACTGAGCTCAGCTGAGTTCACCACAAACTCAATACTGAGTTATTTGTTGAGAAAAAGAATGCTAATAAACAAACCAGGAAAAATAAAAAGCCTTACACAGCGCCGATTTCAAAGGAATCCGAGTATGAAAGAAGAGAAGCAGCTGCTGTGGTTGTTATTGTTTCTTTGGATTTGCTTTTGCCGTACGAGGTTTTATTAGGTTTCCTAAGCTCTTCTCGAATACTTGAAAAGACTTGAGTAAGTCAACAGTTACTTTATATGTGTTTGTAAATGCTACTGCACCCATTTATTGCAAAGATATTTTTGTTTGTTTTAACTTGTATGACATTTGACGTAACTAAATAGCCTGAAGAGTAAGAAAACCATTTGCAAGTTTGTATTTAAATTCTATTAGATTTTTAGTGTAAAGTTTGAAGAATGCTAAAATTTTATTGAATCTTAATTTAAAATTTATAATTTTGAAATTTAAAACCCCAAAATTAAATTTCCAGTTTGCAAATTGCTGATTTATTCCGCAACAAACTGAAAAATTACCACAGCACCGCTTCGTATATCACTCGGACAAATGCACATTCATAAATAACATCGTTATAAACGCTCGGCTGAACGAAGTTATCTAAAGTCATCATCCCGTGGGCAAATCACATTAAATTTATTGTTTCATGAACGGAAATGTCAGAATACCAAAAACATACCGGTACTGGAGACCGGTATATGTATAATTTGTATGAAGTAAAATCGCCAAAGCTGAGCAATCCGCGCACAATTGTTCACACATAACAAAAAATTCAAAATATTGATTTTGATATGTTAATTATGCTCCGTTGTGATCGAAATAGCAATATTCATTATATTTGAGCATTTTGCGAAATTTTAATTATTTCCTGTGCTAGGGAATCGGTTTTTGTTCCATATGTGGCAGTAATCAGCAAACATTATTTCGTGAACGTTGTCAGCTATAACAAATTAATATATGTATAGTAAGTATAGAGATGTATAAGTGTATATATCCATTTCAATTCTACATAATTTTGGTCACTGCTGCATATTTGTTACAACTACAATAGAAGCCACAATAATCATCGTCATTACAACTGAAATAAATGCCGGCATTATTAGTATTGAAACACTTCCCTGCTTGCCACTATCAGCGAGAGGATTTTATATTACCACTGCAAATTTGACGAATGGTAACGAAGGAGATAGAATTTGAAAAATATACTCATATGGTTTCTGATGTACAGTCCATTTCGTTGGTTGTGTTATGTTGAATTCAGTTGATTCCTTTGGCCGTAAGTTCTGCCTTATTTGGATTATCATTTGATTGCATTGAAGCACTTTTGTGCACCCAAGCGAAAAATATTTAAAATTTAGATTAAATGGTATGAGTTTACTTCACCCATTCATTGCTTAACAAGCAGAAGCTATGTGGCATCGTTGGCGGAACATTATTCGGACACACTTTACAGAATATAGATCAAGCACCATTAAAAAAATGGGAATAAAGCATTTAACAAATAATACTTCAGAAGTACTAACAGTTACTAATACCCTCTAACGTTAAAACATAATCAAAATCGGAAGATTGCTTTTTAAGTCCCTAGACAGCGGAAATTTGGACCTCAGTACCTAAAGTTGACTTAATACGGAAAATATCGGTTGAACTATCAGGTACACTATTGACTTTAAGCAAAACTTTGACATTGTTCGATGTCACATTCAATTACGCTTTATTAACCTCATTTGTATGTGTTGTACCTGGAAACGAGTGAAGTGTTCTCGATCTAACATTAACTAACAGCATTGTTATAATACAGATTTGAATATTTTTGTTTGTCTGTCCATATTTTTTTTGCGGTAGAAAAAGGAAGGAGTTTAAATGTTTTTTTCTGTGAAGGTCTACCGTTTTTCCGTAACTTAGCTCTGATTTCAAGCGCAAACTCCTCTGCAATGTTTATTTGTCATTCCCGCTACATCTGACATTGATGTATATATGCCTCGTTTAGATGTTGCAAACTGCAAGCGATCAGGGCAGCGAGCTTGAAAAATAAATTGTTGGAGTTATTTTGAGTATGTATAATAACTATGCACATGAATATCTATATAAACTGATAGTTTGCATGGTGATATAATGGAAAATTGTTGGACACAGCTGCAGCATAAAATATAAAATCACTGTGTAAACTAAGAAAGATAGAAGCTTGTATGCTAGAACAATATAGAGTTTTGTGATGAAAAATTGTATTTTTCAAATATTTGAATACTCCACAATGAAAAAAATGCAAAATCACATATATATACATATATGTATATGTTCATTAGACCTAACTTTGACCTCCTCAAAACTCTCATAATTGATGTGGCAATCTTCAACAATATTGTTCATTTTGTGTTCTTTTTTGCCACATGTATCAATATTTTATATCAAATGTTTTACAGTGGAATTTTTCATTTATAATGCCACCACCGAATACAAAGTCAATTCATTTTCTATTCCATATTTTTGGTTCAAGCTCAAACTTACATACTCAACTCTCATTTGTAAATGTTTAATTCCTACCCTTTCAATATTAATAATTTTCTGTACAATATTAATTAATTACCTATTCATTAGTGGTGAATATAGACATCAATACCCAAAACTGAGAAACTGACAATTTCATCACACCAACTTATTTATTCAACATATTTGCCAAATGTCACTGGAGTGAAAAGTTAGCCACCAATGTGGTTGAGAATTTTACATAATTTATGCTGTGCTGTTCTTTCACCTGCATTTAGTTGCTGTTTTTGCGTTAATTTTTCTTTTCATGCAGTTGCCTACCTTCCCTTGGTCAATTCTCATAGGGCATCTTCTGATGCAGCACTGCCTTTGTCTCATGTGGTTGTCCAAAAGTGTTGTGCGAGGACGTCATTCATGGCATTAAATCACCAGTGTAAACACCTTTAGAGGTCGACAGCTGATTTGTGTTGCATAATCTCTGAATAATTTAGGCCTTGCAGTGTATTAGAAGCATATGTGCAATGTAAAAGGATTAAAGCCATGCAACCAAATGCAACGATACTGCTGCTAGCGTTCTTTCCCATTTCAGTGCACTCCTTTCTACTGAGCAAACAATGCGGACTTTCGATTTACATTCTACATTGATGCAGAAAGCTTATGAGGCGCTTAAGAGGCTTAATGAGTGTTGATGCTTTTTTATTTACCTGTAATTAGTCCAGTTTTACGGAGTTAAATTGAAAAGAATTTTTCTGTGCACTTTATCTTTAAACATTTTGAAACATAGATAAAGATTTTAAGACATATGCAGCTTGGGAAGTGTTAAGTACGTCATTATATAATAAGTTTACTTATTTTGTGGTTATTACCAGCTTCGCTTGAAAACAGCGGACTTACCATTGAATTTTTTAAAAATGTGGAGAATCAGTTCTTTCTTAAATTAGTTATGAAGGTAAAATATTTTTATTAAAATGCTCAATGTAATCTTTTCAGTAAGTTATGAGCCAAAATCTTTTATTTTTGATCTATTATACCGGAGGTTTGTAAACATTTCATATGTTGTACCGCTTTAAAGCACGTGATATGAGACACTCACTTACCAAAACGTTAAGCATTTATGCTAAATTCGCTCTCTTTTGGACACAGAATACTTTTAATTTTCCTTAAATTTTGCTAAAAAGAAATGATATAAGCTAAGTACAGCTGAACCGCTGCAACCATACTATTTAATATTATTTCCAACTTTATGTCTCCCGAAACACTGAGTTCTACTGCAGACAACATACTAAACTGTAGTGCATTCTTGACGTTTCCATTATATGAATATAATTGAATTGATTTGATTTTAAAAATCTTCGTAACTTCCTATCGCTAATGTGTAGCACAAAAATTCTGCTTGCTGAAATAGATCACCGTATGCAATTAGTTGACTGCTTTTGACGGCGCCAATTTTTATTTTAATTTTTTGCTTAATTTATGGCGAGCTGAATCAGTTATTATTTTCTCATTGGTAATCACTCATAATGAAAATATGTCGGCAAACCAAATGCAAGTTCGTTCCTCAATACACAGAAACATGTATACCACTGCGCATACACAATTTTTTATAATTTCAAGCCTTTTTGGATCTCCAGTCGAGGTGTAAATTCAGAGATGGGGATAATGAGGCTTTGTGCCTGCATAAATCAAATATTAGTTGTAATTAAACTGCTTTGCTCTGCCCAGGTATGGAAGTGTGTGGATAGGAATTATATTGAAATAATGAACAATTTTCATCATCGCTCATAAATACATACATTCTACAGACCAGCAGGTGAACCGGCGGAACGTACGGAACTACAGGAAGTGTATCATTCTGCAGTGTGGCTAATATTACTCGAAATTAATCAAGTTGATTGGCAACGCAAATGCTACTCACCAGAAAACTGTACTCTTTTTCTGGCAACTTCATTTACGTCATTTTTAAATCCCTTGTCAACTCAGAAATTATCACCTTTTGCCTTTTTTAGTTATTTTTGTGAATTTTACTGATTTTCAATCACGATATTTTCAAAACCTTCGGCTTCAACACTTTTGAATCTTAAACCAAAGATAAAAGTATATTGCATTTCAATAAATTAAGCTTTAATTATAAATTATGTATGCGGAGGGAGGCATTAAGTTGTTGCTTCCAGGAAACACTGTCAATAACCCCTGCTGCAAATTTCAAAAATAGAAACAACAACAGATGTTGTTGTTAATTGTAATTATATATATAGGACACCGGTGTGCCAAGAGCCATTATTACAATAAGTTCTGTGTCTGCTCGTGCTTTATTTGACTCCGCTGTTGTCCGTCGGTTGGCACGGAATTCCGTTGTTTATCACAGCATCTCTGGCGTAGCGGCAAAGAAGTCAACGAACTCAACTGGCTTACACAAAAAAAAATGCATTTGTATGTTTGAATATATAGAAGTGAATGTTTCCCACAAGATCGTTTTATTTTCTTTTGAACACGAACTAAATAACAACAACACAAGTATTACAGTACCATTAAGGCTACAAGCGAAACTCAGTTAACTTCCGTCTTATTATACATTTATGAGATTGTAGGACACATATTCACATAAATCATTGTATAAATTTAAAGCTTGCTTTTATTTACATTACAACAGTTTCCATATGAAGATTTTTAGAGAGGCCGCTAAAAACATAACATCCAAACTTTAATCTATAGAGTATATCTAAACATAATGTGAAACTCACGTAAATTTCTAAAAGCGTGCTTCATCTTTCGGCAATTTATTCCTCCATGTCTAGTTATCTAACCAAAAAATGACTCAGATGTTTGGTTTCATGTGTATGTGCCTGAGTGTGCTGCGAATTATTGATGTTGCCGCATTTTTCTATTTGCACTGCAGTCATCGCTTCTACAAATTTCCCTCACTCTTGCGTCCATTCCACTCAGCAAGTTTTTCTGACCACAGCAAAACATTTGCTGTTGTGGGTAGGAAGTGTGATATGTTTTGGTTTTTACTTGTAGGAGTACTCACTCGCTTTTTGTGCAATCGAGAGGCTTTGAATGTATTATCAAAGTTACCCATGGCATTTTAATAAGCAATGTAAACACCCTTAGTACCTCACAGGCCCTTTTACTTAAAGGTATGTTACTCAAAATAATTTAAGTCTCATTGATGGTAAGTGGATCAAAGAGAGAGGGTGAAGAGCGCAAAGAAAAGGGTGAGGTGGTTTAGTTGCTGCGATAGTGGGTACAAAGAACACTAATGATACTTGCATACAATGGTATTTATTTTTCGAAAAACTTGTAGTGAGTACACTTAATCGAAATTGCAGGAATAGATAGTTGTCAAATTATTACTAGATTGATATGTACCATTTGGGGTCGCTTATGCAGTGTATATTATATATATGATCCTATACTATAAAGAATTATCATGCAACGATTTCCTAACTTCATTTTCAATATTTACTTCGGTCATATCCTCCAAATAGCGCTCGATGGGATTGTTAACTTGTATCTTTCGTTTGAAATAGATATCTTTATCTTAAATTTAGGAACACGGCTTATGCTGTTCTATCAATATTATTCCTTCTAAATTTGACACTGTATATACATATAATAATACAAAGTTAAAGGTCTTCTTAATTCACTTTCAGCATAAAAATATTGCTTATGAAGCCTCAGAAACTCTGCTTTCTGTTAACTTGCATTGCAAGTCCCTTAAATATTACCATATTTTACGACTCTACAGCGACGGGAGAAACAACCAACACTGTATTTGTAAGAACATTCCATACATTACGGGCTGCTATATATATTTCTGGCCTAATAATGAAAATAGGAATATTTATCAACGAAAATGGTTTTAGTGTTTTTCAAAATATTCTCCATCAAGATTTATTTACTTTTGCATGCGCTCAAACCAAATTTCGAAGCACTTTTTCCACTCCGATTGAGACACCTCCAAAACATGGTTTTTGAATGCTTCAACAGCATCTTCTGTCGACGAAAATCGTTGACCACGCATCTTTTCTTGATGTGTGGGAATAAAAAGAAGTCATTGGGTGCCAAGTCAGGGCTGTACGGTGGATGACCCATCAATTCGACGTTTTGGCCGGTCAAAAAGGCGCTGGTTTGAGCCGATGTGTTTGAGCTCGCATTGTCATGGTACACAATGATTCGTCTTCTCTTGTTCGTTTTTCGAATTTCTCCGAAGACTTCAGGCACACAAATGGTAGTGTACCACTCAGAATTGACCGTCCTATTTTGCTCAAGTGGAACAGTCGCCACATGACCAGTTTTGCCGAAGAAACCGGCGACCATTTGCTTCGAGGTGCTTCTTCCACGAACAACTTTCGTTGGATTTGGCTCGTCTTGGAAGACCCACACGGTCGATTGCTGTTTTGTTTCGGGCTCATACGCATAGATCCATGATTTGTCACCTGTGACGATCTTATAAACGTCTTTTGAAGCACCGATCGTATTTTTTCATCATTTCTTTACACCAATCCACACGAGCATTTTTTTGAGCGATTATCAAATTGTGCGGGATCCAACGAGAATGAACCTTTTTTACGGCCAGGTGTTCATGCAATATCGAATGTATGCTGGTGGGAGAAATGCATAGGCATGCCTCTATCTGAAGGTATGTTACATGACAGTCTTGCATTATCAGTTCACGTCCGGCATCGATGTTTTCTGGCACAACGGCTGTTTTTGGACGACCTTCACGGAATTCGTCTTTGAGCGAGCGTCGGCCACGAATGAATTGGTTGTAACAGTTTTTCACAGTGCTATAGGATGCTGCTTCATAGCTATACAAAGATTTTAGTTCATCAATGCACTCTTGTCGTGATAATCCACGTCGAAAGTTGTGAAAAATGATCGCATGAAAATGTTCACGAGTTAATTCCATTTTTTGACCGAGATGAATTTTTTAATTCCCTGTAAATAAAACAATTCACGATTAAATGACAAAACTGAGTTCTGAGTGATGTTATGCTAAAAAATGTCAAACTTTCTAATGGAAATGTCAGATTGCACAGAAATGTATATAGCAGCCGTAATCCATTAATTATTTAATCTAGCACAGCCGAATTTTCAAGCCACACAAACTCACCATAATTTAGGGAAAACTTCCCATAAAGCGGAAGTACCATCCTCCGTCAGTCTTTTGTACACCTGACACAATATTAATAATGAAATTGCTTTGGTAAAATGCAGCTAGTTCGAAATGAGTGGTTCATTTTCATGATGAATTCAAATTAGGAAGAACTAAGTTAAGGAAAAACTAAGTTCGTCCGACACATCAAAGGTCTAAAATCTTTTAGCTTTTTCATATTTACTTATTTTTATATAAAAGCTGTAGTGTATCGCAGATTCAATATCACCAAATTTCTAGACAAAATAAATAACCAATGTAATGATGGAACGGAGCTCCCTTTTAAGCAATACACACACTCATTAAGGTTAAAAGGAATTGAAAATATGCCGAATTTGCTTACTAAATTTACAAAAATGCTTTGCATGCTGTGTATGCCAAAGAAGACCGCAACAGAGCGGGAAATTGAATTAACTGCTAGTGTTTGGAAAGTACAACAGAACATAGGAAATGCTAGACGAAACCACTCATTGACCCAAAATCTTGCTAAATTGTTCCGTACTTCTTCCCTTTTTCCCCACTTAAAGCTTGTAAAGTGGGAACGAAAATTGAGGTCACCAAAGGCAAAGCGTTGAGAAAACAAAGCGGAAATATATACACGCGAGCATATCGCCATAGGGAGCCACATATTAAATATTCAATTCAGTTGTGAATTCATTACACATTTAGGGCAATCGATTGGAAAAATAATCGAGATTTTGATTTTATGGCGAACAAAGAGACTTTCAGCAGATTTTCAGACTTAAGTTGGTTATGTGGTGATGCTAATGGTGTTGCTGATGGGCCAGCTTTAGTTGAAGATGATGTCTATATTGCAAGTGTTGTTTGCAACACCATGAAAAAGTTATCTTTACAAACCAGACCGCTGTTGTAGTTATTTTTTACAATTGAATCAAATTCATTAATTTTTTTTCGAATAGACCCACACCTAGCATTATAAATGCGTTCATATCTACACGTATGAATATACTTGTATATAATGAAATCAGACATACTATCACTATACGTATGATATCATCACAGTAGAAGTCTCAGCAGTATTCATATTGAGTTATGTACACTTCAATGCATTCAATTAAAACAAATGTAAATATTTCCACTTCACCCGCTCTATAACAGTGTGAACTGCAGCGCATATCGCCCCATCTTCCATTTTGTCCACATCCGCTTACCCTCATGTACGTAGACATTAACTGACAGTCTGGTAAGCACGTTTCCGTGCGCCTCGGAATTAATTGAGGCAAAGCGTTTGGCAGCTGCCTATGATTTTCCTGTCTGCATCAATTTCGCCTCCATCACCAACAACAACAACAACAATGGTTATGCAAACTAGCGTATGTAGACCCGCCTCAGAAATGCCGAGCCACTAATATCCTACTTCACACTTCACGGCAACGGTAACGTCAACTATATTGTCTAGCACTAAAGTGAGCTGCGATGTTAGCGAAGAGAGCATGCAACAATTGTTCTGGAAATATTGTAGAATTACTAATTTCAAATGAAGATCTGAAAGGCTTCGCCGTTGTGGTCTCAATAATACTATTATTTTAATATACCAAACAATCGGCGATATTTGATACTGTTGTTTGCTGATTTCTTCTATTAGAAAAAACTACTTTGTTTACTTCATAATTACGGGAAAATTTAAAATAATTAAGGCAATTTCTCGATTTTGGTTAAGCTGAAGCTTTATTTGTGCATTTCTACCTAATTGCATTGAAATATATTATACATATTTCATATATATTAACCTTAATCCGAAGTCTAGTAGAAGTAAAGCCGTTTATTTTTCCTTTCAAACTTCTTGAGGGACTCAAACACTGAAAAAAGATAGAAATCAGAAATCTCAAAAAGTGTAAACAGTTTCATGACAACACAACGTAAACTATGTGATATTCCAACAATAAAACCAGTAAAGTAGCACTTGAAAGCAAGATTTCAACACCCAACACCATGTAGAAGCTGGAGTCGAGTCGCAAGTAGATGTCGGAAGAATGTCAAGAAGCGAAGGGAGGAAACGGGAATGTAGCATGGTCGACCATGATTTACAAAAGGTGATAGTAGAGAAATGTACTATACATGTTGAAGTAGTATGTCACACAGCCATATAACATTGGTGAGTATTTTTACCATAGTATGGTTCTTTTTATATCCCATGCAATTATTATACTCTTGCAAATATAGCTTTACGGCCGTTTGTATCATATAAAACTAATCGCGTTAGATATCATGTCATTTATACCATAAATGGCCAGGGTGACTGTCTGTTCGTTTATTCCTGCAAGCGGAAACTTGAGCAACTATTGTGATATTTTAATGCAAATGGGTGGAATCGGACCACGCCCACAAAACGCCATTAAACGAAAACTTTTAAAGTACCATAACTAAGCACAAAATGGTAATTCAATACAGGAAATCGCAGTATCCAGGGACACCTGTGGGATACAAACTTTTCAAAATGAGCTTGGCGCCGCTCGATAAATGGTTTAAAGTATGTATGTACCTTTTCAACCGTTAAAACTATATCAACCAAACTTGTGAAGAAATTTCTCTTTATCAAACACTGAAAAATAGGTATAATAACTACGCCCACTTACAATATAACGGACTTAAGACTTCCTATTGATTTTACATCGCGTCCCTCGGCTAATATTTACAAAATCTTACAGAAATATAGAACGATTATCTTTATAATAATCTGAAGGAGTTTCCAAGACTTTGATGGCAATGAATGCATACATTGTTTTACTTCCTTTCTCTTTTGCTGTTTTTGTTACTTTTTCTGTAGTTATCAAGTTAGATATAAAGACTATCTTTCATATATACTTTGAAAAGAACATGGATATAAAAACTTTTCAAACGAAAATATCGGTTCCCCAAGTGAAATTTTATAAATAAAAATGAAAAAACAGTTTACGTTATTCTACTCTTCTTTGTATCCTAATTGTATTCACAATAGAACTCATCAACATGTTCTTCATGCACATCAGAGGGTTTCTAAAAATTTTTGGCAGCTAAAGAATACATTCACGATTAATTTTAATCAACTTGCGTATTTATCTGTCTGGTATTCATTTAAACAACAAACCTTACCTCACCTAGTTCCCAAATGCCGACAGCTGACGATTGTAGGCTCTACCATGACTCGGTGTTTGTTGTTGTTGAAGTAATTTGCATTTTCCTTTGTTTCTTGAATTTCTATTGAGAAAACTGAGACTGAATTAGTAACACCCATTATGCAACATCCAGGTGCTCGTTCGGTTACAAATTCATGAATCCTCTGAAAGCCATTTATGATCTGCTTCTTTAAGTGCATCAGTTGAAAACTTTCTTGTTAGGTCGTGGTGACAAATTACCAATTTGCATTAATTAAAAAATAAATAGGATTCTTCGGACATCCCCAATAATACTAAGTGACGCATTCCCTATTGAAATGAATTTATATATCTTCTAAATGAGCATTTTCGCTACATTCAACTTTGTTTACATTTCATCACTTCAACCAATTTGTGAGCTCTAAAACCCTAAGAACATGGGTGATAGTAAGTTTGTTGTTCTTTCCATGCCCTGAGTTTGCTAGCTGCTCCACAAACTTTTCTTTTGAACTTGAAATATGAGCCAAACAAAAAGAAGCGCTGAAACTAATGCGAAATAACAGAAAGTCAAAAGGGAAAGAGCAGCAATTACACACCGTCCTTGCTCTGCCAGCTTTTCTCATCGTGATTGAGCTGCAGTTAGAAATATAACTAGACGCCTTTAAGCATGAATGAAAGCTTATTCAAAACTGAATGAAATTCAAAAGTTTGGCCGACAACAAAAGCCACCAGTTGTTTAAGAGTTGATTAGTCAAAATAACTTAAATTTCAAGTAATCTTTCCTAAAACATATTAAAGAATTCTATTCCGAGTTTAAGTAACATAAAGAAAATCAAGGAAAAAATCATAGCAGTAAATCTGCATCTTAGTTAGCATCTACCACTACTCTTAACATACCTATAGTTTTCCCAAGCATTCCAGAGGAGCTCAGCAAACCTAATAAAAGCAACCGCGCACGGCAAAAGCAAATACACAGAAATAATAATAACAATAATACATAACTGCATCTCAAGTGCATTTCTCAGATCCTTGGTTTGTTTGTTATCTTTTCTTTCCTTGACAAGGACATAGTGAGATCTACACTGAAAAATATTGTTTAGATTTAGTGGCAAATGGAGTTTCTACTAATTTTAAAAAACTTCAAAAATATTTCAGTGTTTTCTTCAATTGAAAAAGAATAGCGTAACAAAATAATTGGCATCAAATAAGTCAAGTGAATTGAGTTCCTTGAACCTTTATGAGCTTAATGATTATGATGCTTACCCAGTTTAATTTAAATAAAATATCACTAACAACTTGCAATATAAAGAAGCTAAAGGTCAAGGTGAGCAACTGCGTTAAAATCAAAAATATATCAAAACTACTTCTTACTCACTAAGGATGAAGTAAAAATTAATTCAATATCACATCAATCAATCACGTTTTGCAAAATATTATCTCATTCTAACATAAAAAAACCTGCAATTTAATGACGGCTTGGCATACACATGAGAACCTCATAAGGCTTTCTTTGGCAACAAGTCTCTTTTCATGACCTTCACTGGGAATTTTCGCCAAAACGAACTCAATATGTTAACTTTCGCTGACAATTTGGGGCAAAGTATCAAATTATTTTGTCATTTATCGCACTTGATAGTATACACACACACTCTCACTCATTGGAAGTTTATGCTGCTGCCGAATTCTCTGGCAAATTCTCCGTCGGGAGAGGTGCGAGTTAACGTTTATTGAATTGTGTCACTCAAATATGAAGCTTTTAAAATTTATTGAAAATAAATCATCATCGTTTTCCAACTAACGATTCCTATAGCCTGTGAAAAATGATAAAAGGAACTTGAGTAGAACAGTTGAAGCATGGCGAAACTAGTTGGCTTCTCAATGGAAGTAGTAGGTAAGGAATAGGCTTAGATATTTGCTCCGATGAACAAATGTCGACGCAAAGAAAATATTGGTTTCTATCAATTTGGCAAATAATTTCGAATATTAATATAAAACCATTTTTTAATACACTATCCGTGATAATTATGTTAACTTAAATTAATATTTTATGTATACTCAATAAAATCAGCTGGAAAATCAAATCCTCATAAAAGTGCTTATCGTCGGTGTGTTAAAGCTTACAAATTTAATATGTTACATCAACAGATGTGCATTTTTTCAACATCTACTGATACTTCAAACGGTTCGTAACTTAGCGTTTGGTGTTCTTCTTAATTATACATTGCACCTACTTACATTACTTCACCTTGGCTATCAATTTCTTGATTAATCGACTTCTAGGTTTAGGCGAAATCGTCCCTCCCCAAGGTTGTGGGCCTCCAATGAATAGGTCACAGCAATAAAGAAGAAGAAGGTTTAGTAGGAGTAAAAGCCATACAATTATAACCCACGAAATGTGCGAACAAAAACTACAACAACCGCTACCCAAGAAATGCGAAAAATTCCCACCATTTTTGAATTAATCGCTTCACATTACCCAAGGCAACAACA
Organism: Bactrocera zonata; assembly: GCA_037783105.1. NCBI lineage: Eukaryota > Metazoa > Arthropoda > Insecta > Diptera > Tephritidae > Bactrocera > Bactrocera zonata. The sequence continues at coordinate 227,474 of JBAWJQ010005218.1, read as the reverse complement.
CTCGAGCACGCCGAAAACTCCCACTATGGCTCCACAGCTGATTGCGTTTGATTGTTTGCGGTCTGGCGTATATTGTGATATCTTTTATTGCTTTTGCTTTGGTTTTCATTACATTTGACAATAATTTATTTGGAAAACCGCCTACATGACATAACAATCCAATTCATGTCTGCAAATTGTATGCTTTCGACTCCTTTTCATCTTCTCCTGTCATCGCAAGATTTAATTCCTTAAATTTCTGACTATTTCATTTACTTTGTTCGACTAAATTAAATTTTCAAATAAGTTAAACACCTGCTGCTTTTTAGCAATCCATTACAAAAATAAAGAAAAATCCACAAAAAAATTTAAGTACTAAAAATTTCTGCGGTTTTTCAATCGAAGAAGTATATTTAATCTCTTCAGTCTTAGTTCCGCGCTGCTTTTATCTTATTTTCTTAGGTATATTTACTGCAACTTCATTTCTCTGTGGGGACTTGTTAATAAAAATGCAACACTATCCCAGCAATTGCCCACTAGCTACCAATACAACTTTATTCTTTCAGAGTCAACAAAGCGCCGACAGGCGCCTGTCAGCTAAGAGTCGTCAACGTCAGTCTGTTTTAAAAAAGCTTTAACCTTAAGTAACTGTATAAAGTTTCTTGGAGGTATTCGAAAGAAAGCGAAATGCCGCAGCACACATAATATGCATGGAGCATTAAGTAAATATGTACACAAGTACAGATATACATACATGTATAAGCATATGTTAATAGTCATTTAATCCTTTGAGTGAGCCTTCAGGGTGAAAGTAGCCCTCATATTAATGCGGTTAAACACTGACAAATATAATTCGAAATGAGCAGATGGAAAAAGAAACGAAATAGGATAATTTAAGTCATTCTGACTTACTTTGTCCGCTTTACTTGAGGTTTTGTGGGTCATGGAATCTACAGCTCTTTAATGCATGTTAAGTAAAAAATACAAATCTAAAAGAAGAAGGAATATAAGAATCTTATACTCTTTTGATATTCATATGCCATTGCAAATTACCAGAGTTCAACTAAAGCTTAGCCAGAATGGCTTGGGGTGTATTTTGAAATAACTCTTAAACTTGTATACTTTAAGAAAATTTTCTGTAAAATTCCGTCAAAGCATATTTTAAAAGTATTAGGAAAAAAAAGTTAAGTGGGGCATGGACAATCAAAGGAAAAATGAAAATAATATTCTTATGACTATGTACATATAATCACAGAAAACTAGAAATAATGATGATCGTCATAAAAGGGTATGGTCTATAGCTGTATTATAATCTCCCGGTTATTTTTGGTCGTATTTGCAAATTAATGTGATGTAGATCACGTTTTTCTGTAAATGTTAAGTTTTTTTAAGTTCGAAGAAAAATAATGAAAACTCTAATAATTTTCTGTAAAGAAAATTTTTTAAGGAATTAATTATTTTAGCGATTCACGTATCTTTTTTTGTATAATATTGTTATTCCCAAAACAAAGGATTCATTTATGAATATTATGAGTTTGATAGCGACGCAGATCTATATTTTTATGTTCTAGGCATTAGCTTTCTTCAGAATATTCATATATAATACTATACGTGTGATTTGTACCATGTACTAGTTGGTTGGTGGGTTTTCTGCTATTGCAATATGAATCGCATTGCACAAATTCTAATAAAAGAATCCATTGTATGCTCTCAGCTTTGATAAGAACACGTGATTACCGCCTCTCTGTTTGTTTATTTATACTTGACGAGTTCTGAATGATGCCGTAGCCGGTATGCTCATATACACCATTGAGCTAAAAATAATCAAAATGAGAAAATGATATGATATGAGAACATTCACATTTATTACTCTTTAAGGGTTTTCGCAGTTCTCCATGATGTGAATGCATTAATCTCTCTCCTTTTTTTTTTTGTATTGTTTTATTTAATATTGTATTAACATAATTTACTCTTCCAAAAGAGAATGTATTTCTATTTACGAGGTACGAGCTCTTGTCCTTCCAAAAGTATGCAATATGCCTGCTGTGGAGATAACAGAGTATATTCCATATAAACAGCTCTGTTAATTTTAATAGCAACGAAGCTAAAAATAAAGCAGAACGCAAACAAAGAATCCCGAAGCCAACATCGCCGGCAAATGTAGCGTAGCTGGCAGCGTGAGTGACCACGTGGTCACCAATATTGTGCTCAAGGATGCAGGAACTTGCAGCACTAGTAACAAAAAAAGTACAAAAGCTAGAAATACCAGAAGCACTGCAATGTTCGCACCTGCGCCTTCCGCCTCAGCTCACCACGCAGCTACTCGGCTAGCCCTTGGCTTTTTACCTCAGTCGCAGCGGAGATCCAGTTCAGTTTAGAACGTGGGCTTAAAGGAGACGGTTCCTTATTTGTCGGCAACAACGAGCAGTGCGGAATTAGGAAATAATTTAAGTAGAAGCCAAGGAAAGGCAAAGTAAGGTCCGAAAATATACATTTATGCTACCAAGTGTTACGCGATTGAGAGGCGTTCTGGTGCCCCGTTCCCAAGTGTGAAGTGTGTTCCAGCTTAAATCCAGTTTTTTATATATTGCAATTCTGTGATTTTTAGGCTTCTTCGCAAGATGTTATCAGTCGCACTTTTTACACTGAAGAAGAATAAAAGTAATCAGTACAACAACTTGCATGCCAGTTACGAGTTGATCGCAGAAATGCGATAAAAATAAGGAAAACGGCGAAGTCAGTGACTATTCCAAGATGACTCTGGAAGAACAACGCTATCGCCGTTTCCGTAAATTTCGAAATGTAAGTACTAAAAGTCATTAGTTCTAAATTATTTAGCGCTTATTAAAAATGTAAATGTAAGTGTGCTTACATTTTATTTTGTTGTCAGAACAAACTTGAGACAAGTGAGGCACTTTAGTGATTCTACTTCCTGATTATTATTTTTAGTCCTTTATAAGGCTGTGTTTTGCTTTTTAATATTTATTTTGGCTGCGATTGTATATTGAGCTTTAACATTATATTACTTCTTACTATAAATAAGTTCCCGCTTTATTTGTGTGTGTTTCCTTGGCACGTGCTAGCGCAAATCTTCTCTTGTTTATTCTTTCACCAGTGGCTGCTCACAACAATCGGACTTGTGGCCGTAAAAGTGGGAATGTGCAATGTAGCCTTAAATGTTTTCCTTTTCGCTTCTGATTCACCGCCTCCACTAGGGCTAATACTACCAGAACATTCGTAGCCCTGTGTTATATGCCAATTTGGGCTTTCCTTTTCATTTTAATGCTCAGCCGCAATCTGACCGGCTTTTGACGAAATGCTTTCATCGGATCACTTTTGAAGGACGTGTCTCTACTGTGTCAGTACTATAATTCAAAACACACTTTAAAGGACGAATAAATTGTAAATATAAATTTGCCTGTGTTTGTTCTTCTGTGTAAGTCTTCCTCTGATCTGTCTCAAGAAGTTACTCATACGCCATGGTGGGTGGAATGACAACTTGCTTATTAGGCAAAATGGACTGCCGAAGTTTTTGAAATTTAAAATCATTTACTTGCAATCAAGATTTTAATATATGAAAAAGCCCAATTTAATAAAGGTTTCGATTTATTAAGAAAGAGTAACCATTATACTGCATAGGATACAATTTAGAAAAGGCTACTATTATTCGAAATTGTCAAAGAAAAGTGAAAGAACTTTTTAGGTTCTTTTTAAAATTGTTTTTTAATAGGCATTTGTATTAGTTTCAACTACTCATCAAGCATTTAGGGAATGTATTTATAACTCTGAATAAGAACTATTTCCTCCAGTCTAAAATATCATCCTCACAGGGAATGGCAACATTTCATTGTCATTTCGTTTATCTGCTGGAGAGCCACTACAGTATGTGTATATACAAAACTATTTATTAAGTATAATAGTTTATGAATGCCGTCACCCAATAACTGGCCAATGATTATTTAAATAACTTAAATATTTGATGCAATCAAATCTCAACAATGTGTTCAGCCCGAGGCACCTCATTATTAATACTTGTTTCGTAATATTTGTATGCTAATGGTCAATTGTTTTTGTTTTCTTCCACTTGACCGACCACAAATTGCCAAATGCTTAACAAGTGGAAGGAAACAAAATGTTTCATGAATGCCAAATGAATGCTGTCCACATATCGTCTTGAATGGAAGGAGAAGAAATGTGGTAATTTTAAGGTGTGTAAATGCTTGTTTTCTTTTCATATTCGAGCAAAAGTGCAAAAAAAATAACTAAAGGTACACTAGGAGTCTGCTATGAATTTTGGGTATAACATAAAAATCCGTAATTAAACAGCACTAGGTGTGCTAAATGAGCAAAGTGGGAGATTTTTAAATTTAAAAATTTGTTTGTTTCTGTCTTATATTTTTTTGCAATCACAAAATGTTTCTATATAAAGCTGCTATATGTTTTCTTAATATTTCAAAGATTATATTCTGCGTAAAAATATATAAAAATATTTCGCTTATTTTTTGGTAACGGATTGTTTTACAATTTTCGCACATCGGCGTCACAAACGCAAACCAAAAGTGAGTATGTATGAGATTTAAAATAATTTTACTACTTTACGTATTATATCACATACATATTTAAAAATCACGCAAAAGTAACGCTGGGTTAATCTCATTAAAACGGTCGCAGTTTGTCATAGGCATTTCGCACATGCCGCCATTCTCACAAAGCAAACAGACCGGTAGAAAATTTCCGAGTTAATTAACCGTAGATTTTTGTGGTTCGCACTCGAGAGGATTATCAAAGCGCGACATTAATGTTGCACATGCAAACTATGAGCTTTTCAGGCACAGAAATTTACAATTCTACCCAACAAATGGAAATTCTGATTCAAATACCATTAATTTGATTTGTGTCTTTCTGGCCTTTCAAGAATTTTTATTTTCGGAATATAAAGGTGACAAGGTTAAAACAATGATTGATCGCTCTCCTCTCCTCTTTAATAATGAATTTTATAACGAGCTTAGCTTTTAAATAAATTATTAAGGTTCTTTAAAATAGGTTACTTCATTTATGTATTCAAACTCTGTTGGACATTTGAGTATAAATAATGGAGAACACTGATGTAAAAGCTCTTTCTTATGGGAAACCATTCATCAACGCTGTAAAAGGTTAACGCATGCGGTTTTTTGCTCCCTGCATGGTCTCATGTCTCGTAAGTGATTGATTAATGGTTTAAGTCGCAACGATCAAGGTGTTAGATATCAATTATACTCAGTAACCGAATCAAATATATTTCTGCATGTAATTGTAAATATGATACTATCAGTTTAAGTTCAAAAATTAAATAGTTCGAAGAAACAGAGCCCCAGCGCAATGAAACAGAAAAAACAACAACAAGGATTCTCACCATTTCATTTACTTTTCGCCGCAGTAGTACAAATGCCTTATTGCAAATAGAAGAGAAGTGAATAAACTACAAGCGGCACAGCTTCTGCATTGAGGCCACACGCGGCCTGTGAGCATTGGCATAAAACTGCAACAAAAATAAGCATAGCGACGGCAATTATAACAACGGAAAAAATAAATCAGCGACATAAACAAGAAAAAACCATTGACAGTGACTTGAAAATAAAAACTCACTTTTCTCATACACCACACACACAAAAATCAGCATTGACAAACATACATTCACATGCTAAACTTTTTTGGCAGACCCAAAACTGTGTGTCCCCAATGCTGCGACAAAATCGCATTCGTTCGCGTGAATTCATGTTTGATGTACGAATACCTCCAACCACAGTACAAAAATAAGAGTAAATATTTTAAACGAAAAAAATAAAACCAACCAAGCGAACGGAAATGCAAACCACTAAACAACAACAATTACGAAAGACACAAGTTCTTTGAAACGCACGCAAATATACAGATACACTGTATCAATGGAGCGCGCCTCTATGCACAAGATGCTCAGAGGACCAGAGCCCCAGTCCCTTCATCAGAAATCCAATCTCGAAATGTAAGTTGACGACCGTGGCTCCTGCTGCGTCTGAATGCAGTTCCCATCCACTTGGGACAAATCACTTAAGCACATTGAATAGCCGCGTTAAACCCTCCTCCGCTCAGTAGCTGCACAGATATTTTGACCAAAAACAAATATCTCCTTACATCCTTGACATTTTCCAATTCTTATTGTGGACGTGCCGCAATTTAAGTTGCATGATGCGGATTCGTTCATTTTATATGGATTCTTAGAGTATGTAATCGAGCAACATTAATACGGAAATGTTCTTATTTGATTTTTCATGGACTCAATGTGAAAAATAATAATTTTGCTGCCTTATTTACTTACATATGTATTCAGCCATGGTATTATGACAACGTGCTCTCAATATTTATGTGTTGGCTTTGGCGCACGAAGGCAAGCTTACTGCCTGAGTTTTTGGTTTTCACTCCTTTGATGAAGGCACTTTAAAGCACACAGAGTAAAGTATCTTTAGTGTTGAGCCAGAAAATACAATAAGCCGACATACTTTCTAACGTTTCGTGACATAGAGTAGACACCCGCTAATTGTAAAAGTCAGTTATAATGAGTAAAAGAGAAAGCAAAGAAACATTTAATCCATAGACTTATTTTTTTAAATATGACTGTACTCAGTTTATAGTGGAATTTTGTCTGAGCTCTAAAATTTTTAAATATCTGAAAAATGCATTCCAGCCTAATTGGACAGACTTTAGACCAGACAATCAGTTGTCCGTTTTATAAATCAGTCTTATTGCAAGCAGCTGAAGTTACCCAAATTTTGTAATAAAATATTAAATTCGAAACACCCTATTCCAATCAATCTGCTGCAAGGTTTTAGTATCCTTTAAATTTTCCTCCAATGCTATTTAATATCCTGGCATGTGACCAGTTTTGTTAACCAAGTATACGAAAGTCAAGCCTCAGCAAAATTTGTGCACCATCAGCTCTTACAACCACAACAAAGTTAGGACAGGGCGAGAGCGACAGGCTCATCAAATTCTGCTTCACAGGTCGGGCTGTTATTCACAGGCTTTGGCTTTCAACCTGGTAAATTTGTTTGCTTTACGCACTCAATTGGAAAAAGGTCATTGCACAAAATTGCGTAACAAAATTTTAAAGGATATCCAACTACAAGAAGATTTGTACGGTTACTGAAACATAAGCAGACCTAGCGAACAGACACACATACACAGCAACATGTTGGAACTTTGAATGCCATTAATACTTTGCTTGTAACTTAAATTAATATATAAATTAAAGCTACTTAGTAGCTACTTTCTCATGCAAAAGGATACGTTTGTGTCCTTTAATCGGTAGAAACTTTGAGGTTGACTTTTTGTTTTTGGACAACCTCTGTACTTAAATGCTATACAATGTTACAAGCCACCGCTGAGTAAGAGTAATAGTTGGATTTGAGCTAGAAGGAGGGACACTGCATTTTAGCAGACAGCGGGGATCCATATTACAAGCGGGCAAAAATCACCGCAAATCGCAATTTGCATACATTTCGCACACTTGCAACATTGCTGCAACATTGTTGCAACACTTATGTTTTCCACAGTTTTTGTTATTTACCATTTTTTCGCCAACATTTTAGTTTCCACACTCATTTGCATAGCAGAAATGAGAACTTTGATTCTTGCTTCTTTCACTTTTGCTAATTTTAATTCAAGTTTTGTTAAAAATGGCAAATACTTAAAATGTTTAAAATAAATCTTTGCAATACATATGTTTTCACAACTCGTGAGGTCTCATTGCTGCAGTGCAAACCTTCTTGAAAAAGATGAGGCTTGTGATCAAGCACGGCTGTCATTTGTTAGTATACAAAACTCTCAGAATATTTTGGAGTATCATTATAGTATTCTCATATACGGAAAAATGTAAAACACAAAATTATAAACGCTAAAAGAAACAAGATAATTATAAAAAAATATTCAATAATAATAAATATGAATAACGCAGTGTCCCTCGCTGATTATTAATACTTTTGTTGTGTTTGAGGGTTATCTAACTCTCAATATCTCTACAATGCTATGTTCAAATATGCTAAAAACTAACTAAACTCTTAAAACCCACCAACAATTCAACAGTTTTTGGACAAATGGTAGTCATTCAAGTGGCATAATTTCTTATCTCGTTCTTAACAGAAGGCCCACTTTTTCCATAACGCTGTGTCAGCACATTTTCTTGGCAGGCAGGTTGGTTTCACGTATTCATTCATCTGGCAATACTAAACGAAGTTTTATGGTCTACTTTGACAGGTCGAGTTATTTATGGTATAACTTAAATAAAAAATTAACCGCATTCAAGTCGCCTGCCCCCACAATGGCTCGTTAACTCCAGAAACATTATTTATTTCATCGGCATCCTCAGGTATCAAACCAAAGATGATAAATCGTTTCCGGCAGAAAAGAATCGCTTGTTTTACAATTGATAAAACATTAATTTGGTATAAAAAGTAAGTGCGATGTGCAAAACCTTTACGTATAATAAATGGTGACTTCACTCTGCTGAGCTCTGGGCGAGAGATGTGTGTTTCTAATGGGTGGGAAGCAAATGTTGAATGTTAAGAAAATATTATGTGCTTTATTCAATCGGATTCAAAAAGTTAAAATATTCAGACTAATCAGGTGCACCGAAGACCAATTTAAATATTTTTAACATTTAATAAGTAAGCACAGTCCTTGTGACTGTCATCTTCCGAAATAAATGCAAATCTTTAAGAAAAAATCACATAATTCCTTCTTCTAAGAATTTAGTTTCGCTACGTATAGGCGAGTTAGCAGTCGATTGAGTGAATCGAAATAGTAAACAGATCAGTCAAACATTTACCAGATAATCAATCAACAGCATTCCCTGGTAGAAATATAGTCGAACTGATCAGAAAATCATCAAATTTAAACCAGTTAAAGGGCAAATACGGTAACAAATTACTTAAACTTTTATTAAGGATGCCTTTTAATCTTAGATTGGAAAATAGTTTATAATTATTTAATTTTACTAACTAACTGAATATTCTGCTCATAATTTGGAAACAAATGGCCGCAAAATGCTGACGAAGGTAAATGTTTTGGTTTGATTTCCTTATAGAACATATTTATTATTTGTTCTGAAGAGATAAGTAAGATGTCTGCATTTAAAACGGACAGGGGAAGTGAGAGGTTTTAAAAGAGAAAGCAACAGCAAAATCACCATGCCTCTAAACGACGGTAACACTACAAAGTTTATTGGTACAAAAAATTAAAATGGCGGAAAAACCACAAACACCGTTAAGTGAGGTAAATGCCCAGGAAAGGAGAGTTTAAAAGTGCAGAACCAAAGTGGTAAACAGTCAAAACAGCGGTTACAAAAAGACGAAAGAGGAGTGTGAAGGGCCGGATGCGAAAGGCAAGCAATTGAGACATACGAAAACACTCAACAAAATCTTAATATATCACAATCAATAGCAAAAGCCAAATTAGAGTGTCCGAGAAAAGTGTGTGAGAGAGCTTTATCTGTCGGCACTTGAAGGCGATGACACTCAACAATAGCAAAGATGATCGAATAAATGGCTTTCTTAAAGCCAAATGAAATTGTAGAAGGAAAAGTAAACAATCTGGGTGGAAACTGCAGAAAAATAAACGTCAAGTTGAATACTTAAGTTAAGAAAAAATTTCGGGTTTTCCAAGTACAACAAAGTGACACGATTTTCTAAATAATGTTTTTCCAAAGAATTTAATGGAAACCAAATATATTCATTTGAACCGAAAGGGCCAGAGTTATTTGTCAGTTTTATGTCCTTCTGCTTTCATGAACTGCAGGCTGTGAAGTACGAAGGCTTAGTGTGGAGCCCAAAAATCCAGCTAAGCAGTGGGATTGCCGAAGCAAGTCTTTCTTTATCTCAAAAACAAATTCCATTATCAACAGTTTTCTGGTTTTCATACTTTATATGAGCAGTGTGATGTTATTCAACATATAAGGCCTTAAATCCTCTCGAACATTCAACTCTGAGCTATGGGAAGGCAACCCAAGGGGGAATTATTTTTAAACTAATGTTCTAAACATCGTGTGTATGTATTGTGGATTCAAGAGGCTCAGTATACAATTACTTGCATTCAAGTGTATATTTCGTGTGATGAAGAAGTGATAATATGTGTAAAAAAAAGCTGAACAAGAGGCATTGATTTCGGTATTCCCAATATTAGTACCAAGTTGATTCGTTGCTCGGTTTTACCGCGCATCGTCCCCAAATATTGTGCCTGCAGGCGAATACCGAAAGAGTAGTATAAACGGCTCAATAAGTGCATTTATGAATATACATATGAGAGTAAATAGTTGCTAGAGTGGTGAAAATTTCAGCCATAACCAGACATCCTTTCGGCATTTGTGCTAAGTCAAGTAAGTTGAACGAATCTTTGTTATTTTTAGCTTGCACTTTTTTTTGGTTTGTGTAAATAATCATTTGGAGAGTGTATGACGACTCACTCAATGACATTGGTGCATTTTCATACTAAAGAGGAAAACATGGTAAAGCAGCGGAAGCAATTAAATCGGAGTTTGCTGTTGTCGAACGAACGAAGCTGCCAATTTCGATATTGGACGTCAGCGAAAAGGAAGATTTTTTTTCATCCTGAACTGAATTATCTCATATATATTTTATTATTATATTATCTTATTTATTTCTTCCACATTTTTGAACTCCACTAACTAATAAATGTATATATGGTATATTCCTCTGAGCCACTAACACACTATATTGCTTCAAATTGCGCTTCAAATTTCTGAAGATTTATTTAATCCCTAAAATTTCATTATTGATTTCCCACTCTAAAGTGTCGCGTGCTGAAGAAGGACCTTTACAAAGCACCGACTGCATATGTTCCCATATGATCGACTTTTTATACAATTTGCACGCGGCATACTCCTAAGAGTTGAAAATTAGAGGTTGTCCATTACGCTAGTTGAAATGCCGTGCTGAAACAATAAACAAAAAGACACTGAATATACAAGATAAGCTGAATTTACTATTAAGTCGACAGTTTCATGAAAATTAGAATATTTTCATGCCTGCGGTCCGCCCTGATATTAACTGGATTAAATAAAAATTCTATTTCAGTTAGAAGCATGAAATTCTAAATCTTTTGTAGTTAAATATTATATTTATCAGAGTATCTCATTGGCACTCATAACTTTCTAAATAATTTCAATAAATTTTCAATAAAACCAACCAATCACTTTGGCATCGCGGATATTTCATAAGCCAAAAGTATATTTGCTGTGGTCGTTTTTCTCAAATTTCAGAATCGCAACGATATAAGCAAACCACGAACCACGGTTTGAAGCTTTCAATTGTTTTTTTCATAACAGGCATACATACACATGTGACAATGAACAGAACTGTTAGATAAGACGTGTCTATTATTGTGAGCTCTCCAAACAGTAGCACGCGCAGGCCTTTCCCAAAACATATTTATGTATGTTGGTTAGTGAAAAATTCGAAACTATCAAATGAGCTGCAAATATTAAGTTTTACCCTTCACAGATGAACAACAATGGTGAACACTACAATAAGTTTATAATTTTCTTAGCCCAGACTTTAATACTTCATTTAGATGCGTATGTGTTCGCCGATTGTTGAAAGTACTAAAAGCATATCTGCTGCTGACCACGTACACATGTTCATGGTTTTATGTCAGATAATAAAATTTGCTAAATTATGGACACTTTAGCGGTTGACCAGATAGATAATTAAGCAAAGGTAATGCACTCTTGTGGGAACAACTAACGGAATGGCGTCTGCACCACATAAAACTCGAAGAAAGTGCATTCAGGTATTTAAAGGAGTTCACTCTTGTGAATTTCATTTAAAATCACTTATATTCGAAATTACATATACGTAGTATTACAACAACACAGCTAAACCCGTATATTAATTCTATGCAAGGTTCAAATGTTAAATATATTATTCGTAAACTAAGAACAGTTGTTTTAATTCTTTTTGGACGGAATTTTCGCAGCTAGTTTTAGAGTTAATAGCGCTATTTGGAAAATTCAGTTGAAGAAAATGTAAAGAAAAATATTTATTCGCATTATGTAGTTTTTTCTTTCCGAGTGCAGGTGCGTGCTTTATTCATAAAAGTGATAATGTCATATGTGCGACATTCCGCCATTACATGCGCTACACAAAGAACATGAGGATGAGCTAAAGAAGATTTTCTGCAAAAGAGTTATAATTATTTCACTTTGGTAATCAACAATGTTGCCGCTACAAACTCACAAATTTCCCTCTTACCTCATCAGTGTTCCATGCGATACCACCAACTTCACAAACTTATATATTTCTACATTGTCTAGGCTGAGTGAACTTCTTAAGCCACTTAACCACTTGTGCTTTCAAGGGTTGCCTCTTGTCTTGCCACGTTCAACATAATGCTTTTGCTTCTTGATTTTGAGTTGTTGTCTTTGGAAAATCTTTGTGGCTTTGTAGTCCCATGTTTGAAGCAGCTTTAGCACTGCTAGTAAATAAGCTTGTGTGTGTTAGGAAAAGTATATGCATATCAATTTTTCACTTCTGAGCTTCTTAAATCTTTATAATCGGCTTCTTTGCGCAGTCAACCACTTGTGTGATTTTCAATTTTACTTATAGATTCAATTATTCACTAGTCTCCTGACTTTAAACTTCAATATAACATATGTGAACAAATGCTCTTGAAGAAGATATGGAATTTATCCAAAATTCGAACATCTTTGTTTAATATTATATTAACTTATTTGCAATATAATTCAAAAATAACAAAAAGTTTAACATAATTCTGCGGTGTAGTAAGGGAATCACTACTCTTTTTGTTTCCTAGATTAAATAAATTCACTTCCAAATTCATTTCCCTTACCACAAATCCTACTCTAATCGCATGGTCATATGCAAATGCTTTAAAATGAGCCACAGAAAGTTGAATGTAAATCGTGCTAAGCTCAACCAAGAGTCAGCACCGCAAGCATATGTGCACGCTTTTAAGGACATATGCTGGAGCACATAGTCGGGCCCACGGCATATGATATGAAATAATATTTAAAGTAGTGTTTGAACCGAAAACCATCTCTAGCATTATTTAGCATAACTGCAATCTGCCGATGTCGCCTGATAGGGACCACAGGTCATTGAACTGTTTTGGCACGCCAACCACACAGGTGAGCAGTAAGATATACGATGAACCGTACTGGAACAAATAACAAAGTTCCAGCAATTGTTGTCCTCTCTTCTATTCTCCCACGTAGCCGAAAAAGTCGCAGTCTGCGTGTCTGGCTGTGTTGACCTGTTAGGTTTGCAAGCTGATGCCGCGGCGTGGGAAGGACTTACTACATTCGGCTGACACTAATGCCACACGTTTTTCTGAATAGCAAGCTAAGTAATAACAACGATAGCAATTTCGAAATAGCAAAATCGAATAAAAACAGCTGCATTTAGGATTACTTTGCTGGAATCCCTTACGGCAGACAAGTAAACGAAGAATGGATGTCTTGGAATAGCCTTTGCATAGTTAACTTTGCGGTTGTCTACAATTTTGCTTAAAAACAAAGCGTCATCCCGTTTCTCCGGTCACTTGCCTCAACCAAAAGCTTTGCACTTTCTGGTTTTACTGTCTTTTTCCACAACAATGACCTTTTTTGGTTTTTTAGGTATCTGGAATGCAATACACACACATATAAACACCATAATGAGCACGATTCTGGTTTCACACAAAACAATTATTTCTGAAAGAAAATATCAATTTTATAGTTTATATATTATGTTTGATTATTAGTTTGATTATAAGATTATACTTTTAAATTTTTTTGACACCAATATTAAAAAGTCTGTCCAAATTTATATAATAATATGCGCTCACATAATTGTGCAGAAATTTATTAGACTTTGGCCATTTCCTGAGCTCAGTGTTTCCGAAGTTCAACAAACTTTTGACATCTATACTTATGTATGAGTATGAGGGAATGAATGTAGATGAGGTGAGCAGCGACGTTCTTGAATAGTGAATTTCTGTTGGATATTTACAAAAGTATAATGTACATGTATATATACCATATATATCTGGTTCAACTGTCTGCTTATTCCCTGTGGACATTCGTCGACTGCTGGTTGTCATTTTCAATTGGAATTTTATCAATATTGAGTTTTTGCCCAAAACGGTTAATTTGACGATTGGTCTACTCAATCTTGGCTTGGGTTCACTCCCATGGCATTTATCCCGAAATTGCCGATCTCTGCAATTAAGCTGGGCATTTATCGGAAATTTCAGTTCATTCCATTTCGTAATAACTTTTGTGGCCGCCTGTTCCACAATGAAAATTCGATTTGCCCGAACGGCCGTCAATTAAAAGGTCAGTTGCAGATTGATGACGCTGCAGTTGCAACACCGGCGAAGGGGAATCAGAATGGGAAAAATTGGTAAAATATGTGTAAGCCTTCAGCAGTGGAACTGACGCCCGAGAGAACAGATAAATTCAAAAAGCCAAAATGTATGTATATGCCGATGAGGAGGTGGCAGACAACATAAAAATGATAAATGGATTTACAACTGTTGTCTGGCTCATTGTAAAATAAAATTAAAGCTTTCTCTTACATCTACTCTATCAAGCAAGTTTTCAGTTGAATATGTATGTAATTGTCAACTGTGTTATAACAGCAACAACAGATTGATTCGCAAAATAAAGCAGTCCACCTGCGGTAAAATATCAATATTTGGCCGCACATTGGTAATTTGTTTTCATTTTACAACAATTTTTATTTATTCAATTAATATCTTAATTGGAGCGACGTAATGATGATATATACAATGACAAAAGAAAGTCTAGCTGAAAGCACAGATATTTGAGAATAGCGAATAAAATGTTAGAAAACATTTGCAGAAAATAAAACCAATCCTTTTATATCCTTACTTATAAAAGCTCGTCGGAACGGATAACTCATTGGTCAGGTTTTCAATTCGTGCATTATTCGTTTCTCTCTTACCCAGTAACTACGATAAAATAAGAGCTAGAGTCTTACATCCAAAATCAATCAGAACAAAACGGCAAACTTTCTCCCGAAGATGTAAAAAGCAATGTTAAGTGCTGAAAAAGGCGTAGAGCTATCAAATGCATTCCCAAAAAAAGTGAATCCCAGCAAAACTTATTGAAGAAAAGAATCACAAAACAAAAATGACACAAAACCAAAATTGCATATATAAATATTATTTCAAGCAAGAAATGTACCATAAATGTCCTAAAACAATACGACAGGGTAGAAAAAACAAAATTCAAATTTTGCAATAAAGAAAAACAAATGACACACAGCAATAATAACAAGCAAGCACAACACGAAGACGAAAGCAATACAGCTCGTTGCCACAAAAATAAATGCAAAAGGAGGAAGCAGACACCAATATGAAGTGGAGCAAAACGCCAGAAAGAACTATGCAAACCAAAATTGCCAAAAAAGAAAACATTGCATCATTTTTATCCTTTTCTGTTAGTTGGAAAGGAAGATGTCACAGAATGAAGGTACATCCTTTGTATTTTCCCGAACAACAAGCGAACCCACTTAAGCTTCACAACCCACGCTGATGACGCCTGGCGACAAGTCGGCTGATGAGATTTGGGTCAAAGCAATAATTCGCATAATTTTGGAAATAAGGACATACATTTATGCTGCAGACATGTAATTTGTAAACATGTGTGCATCTTTAAAAAATGGTTAAAATAAGGCAAGTTTAATACACTGAGCAACATGCAAATCATTTTATAAAAATTAGTTTTCAAACGAAACGAAATTCTTAATTTATTTTTCAAAACCTATGTCGTCCTACTCAAATGAATCCTCCTTGGCCCCAATACAGTTGTGCCAACGTTTTTCGAATCCTCTAAACATTTTTTAAAGTAAATTTCCGGAATAACTTCCAATGTGCGTAGCGATTTCCGTTAATGCCTTCAATTGGCTCAAAACGGTTTTTCCAGAAGGGTCACCGATATTGGTTGTTAATTTGCGAAAAACTCGCAAAAAATCAATGAAGTATGCGACGGTGCATTGTGGTGCAATAGCTAAGAGTTGTCAGCACATAATTCCGGCTTCTTTTTATGAATAGCTCAGCTCACATGAAACATAACACTCAAATAATATTCCTTGTTGACAGTTTGGTCGGTCGGAAGGAGCTAGGAGTGCACCACACCTCTATAATAGAAGAAAACTGTCACATAACATAGATTTTTGACCTGCTTTGGTCTTGCTTTTTCAGCCTTGGCTCACCTTTACCAATATTTTGGCCGACTGATTGTCTGTTTCCGGGTCGTAAGCATATATCCGATGAGTATTGCCATTAATAATACGTTTCATGACACCCTGGTGGTCGAAAGGATTGTTTTACAGGCGTCGAGGTAGCCCTGTTGAAATTGAATGATTTTGGAACCAACCGTGCTTTCACTTTACTTAGGCCCAAATAATCTTTCAAAATGGTTATTGAGGTGTGGATTATTAGTTGATGTTGATGGCCATCCGGGACGTGGTTCGTCGTTAACGCGTTCTCGACCCTCATTGAAAAATTTGTACCAAGCAAAAATACTTCCTCGCAACAAACAGTTATCATCGTTGGCTTTTTCTAACATTCTGAAAGTTACGAAAGTTAGAAATTTGATTCCGGGCTCAAAATTTAATGAAACATCTTTGTTGAATAATTTCATTCGTCATAAAAACCGGCGAATGTACTTTTTGTACTTCAGAAAGACAAGTGTATATAAAAAACTGATACATATTATATTTTGATATTTTGATGTAACATTTAGCACAGATGTCACAGTCAGACACAACAAAAACTATGAATTAAAAAGTCTTACTATTTTTTATCCACAGCAGTAATTTGCAATTATTCTACATTTTTTATCTCTAACTATTTCGTTTCTGCAATTTTCTGCTCCTTTGATGCAAACGTCTTTTTATGCCGAGCCTTGAGTTTCATAGCAACGTTAAGCATTTCACTGGCTTCGCACAAGTTTCGAATAAATTAAATTACTTTAGACTTCAAATGCTGACAGAACGGAGATGCCTGCCAAAGCCAAGGTGTTGAACAATCCAGAGCAGCCTTGTGGGGCTTACGAGAACTCGTACCGTTTTTCTTCTTTGGCTACTTTCGCTAGGCAACGAAGTGGAATTTAATATTTTCAAATAAACTTTGATGGTTGTTAGCTATACTTTTGGTTTACTATTTTTTACGACAAAAATTAAGACATTCTGTTAGATTTATAAATGCCGATATGTACATATTGCATCCAAATTTTTAGTATTTGACAATAATTTCAAAATGAATCTCGGGCAGTGGATATGGAACCTTCTTAACATTATGAAACAAAGTCCTTATATGGTTTTTGGTGAAATGTTAAATATTCTTATGAAAGATTAAATTTATTTTAATAAAAGAAATTTCATATGCCGTGGCTTGCTGTCAAAGCGCTAGTTTTATTGAATAAAAATGGATTTATTTTTGATTAAAAAATATGGCATTACAAATCTCGGAAACATAAAGAAACCTCTGATATGGCCACTTTGTACAACGAGTCTGCCGTTTGTTCTCAAAAACACCTCGCCTCTTTTTATCTTTCTTGTTTTGCTTGGCCTTTTGGTTGTCATTCGGCCCAGCGTCAAGCAATTAAGATGAATATCTAAAATTAAAGTCACTAAAAGCCATTTCAGAGACTAATGACAGACACTGAGGTCCGCCCAAGACAGAAAAATCAACAAAGTAGCAAAAAAACAGAGTTAGGAGAGTGTATGTTTAGGTCATTGAAGCAGAAGTTAAAATCATGTATTTGTAGTAGTTATTTGTGTGGGTGATTGTACGCGAGGTAAATTTATTTGTCATACATTTATTTTCTCCAAAGTGAACTTAGCGCTGAAACGAATTAGCTGTGTGGAGAACATTTTACGAAACGACAAATGGCTACACCTTATGTTCTGCATTTCCTCAACCCTCACTTCTGTGTCTTATTTTTAAAATTTTCACTTTTGCTGCTTTCTTTTTAAAATGCTTCGCTGTCTCCTCTTTATCTCCAGGGTGTGCTCATGAATGTATGTGTTTTGGTGTTATTTATGTGCCGCTGGGGATTTATTTTTGGGTTGGTCAAAAACCAAAATGCAGCAGTGTTAAGCGAAACAATCTTCAGCAATTTCCTCAATCCCTAAATTGGTGCTTCGCTTTTATTTCTTTCTATCTTTCGTACAGTAATGTGAGCGATGGGTTTTACTATTAGCAGACATGTAGTCCAATTTATTGTCGATATATTTCAAATTTATTTTATTTTGAAGTACTCATGGCAAAATTTGCCTCAAGTTTCGGTGAAAACTCACCAAATGTTTCAGATAAAGTTACACTGCCGCTTTTATTTATTTAAATAAATTATTGTGGTAAATGAGGGAAATAATATTTCCCACTCCAACAGTTCCAGTTCCTTTCCCTCTGGTAAAATGTCTACCTTTATAAAGCTAACCCACAACATGCTTTATCTCATTTATTGGCAAAATATTTCTTCGACAAAATTTAAAAATTTTCACACTCGCGGCTAAAAGACATTTGACTCACCGACATTAACAAGATGTTGAATTTAATTAGGCGATTAACAGTTTGTTACACTAATGTTATCCCATTTCCACAATGTGAGTAGGCAGAACCTGTTAACGGTATCTGCAACGTGTAAACTACAATCATCGTTAACGTGATTATACTCAAACGAGCAAAGCATTCAACTTCCCAAGTCGTCGGCTGCTCTGAATTTCAGGCATCATCTTCTGGGTGTGCTGAAATATTCATTGGCTTGGCAGCACATTTGTATGTTTGTCTTTTTTTAAACTTACCGACGACTGATATTTCCCGCTTTTCGTGTGTCACTGATTCATGTCCTGTGGAAACTTAAGTAGCTAAAGCTAATAACGCCCAATAGATCACCCATTTAGAGGCATTTTAGCCTCTATTTCAGTTGGCTATAATTTATGATTAAAATATTGTACATTGGTTCATTTGAAGAGAGACTTTAAGTATCTTTCTGTTTTCTGTGAGCTCTTCAAGATATCAGAATCTTTAATATATCTGAAATCATAGTTTATAATGAACTAAACCTCTTCGATAATGTTACACATTCTTCCAATGCGGACTGTAACATGTAGAGTGTGTATAGTGAAGAATATTTTTGGTTTTACGAAAAGAAAATTGTCGGTACTGACACGATTCATACTTAAATAAGAAATTAAATTTATCCATAATCAAGATCTTATCAGTGATTTCATAGTTTCCTATAAACAAATTTTTAACAAAAAATTCTTTAGCACCTGAACGGTTATCGTCACATTAAATAACAATAAAGGAAACAACTAACTTTACGGCTTAATCGCTCAACTGCTGACATCCACACACTCACACACTTTTGGCATAACTTTTATGTGTTTATCGAATTTCCAAATCGGTATCCTCCTGCCATTAAATTGCGGCCTTGTTGACCCGTAAAGTAACGATCAGATGGGCAAATAGAAACTCTGCTGCAAATAATGTGTTGTTGGTGATTTTCCGCTTCAACAGCACTGCTATCTGGCTAACAGTAACTGAGTATAACGGTGAAGGCAACTTATCGAGATGGTGCTATTCAAGCATGTAACGCATCGTCAAATTGGTGCTGCTGCAGCCAAACGCAGGCATTTTGTCGGAAAAACAAAAATATCATTTTTGCTTTTTACCTGCGTTTTAGTACTCGCCTAACATCAACGACAAGTCCAAACACATACTCCCATAGCAAAGTGTGTTAAGCGCTGGCAATAGCGTCCTTCGCAGGTCACAGAAATTTTTATTCACATTTTTTTTCATTCCATATTAAAGTATTCAACATTAAAGCGAAAAATTCAAAAGTGTGCCATCAAAGTCAAATAGAGAAATACTCTCCATGTCACGAATTTCAAACTATTATTTATTTTATTTTTTGACTCAGCAGAATAACTAGGTTGTAATCCCTTAAACGAGCGCATTTTTTTATTTTTATCATAAACAGCGAAATGTTAAAAAGTCGAGATATAACGCTGATAAAGCGTGATCAACAAATTTAAATAATGCGAAGCAGTTGGAAAGACAATCATCAGGGTAAAGCCTGGGCACAGAGATGAATGTAAATGCTTTCATTAGTCCAACAGTGCAGCGATGTCTTATGTCATGCTACGCATGCCGCGTTTATCTTCCGCTGAGTATTCTCATTTTTAGTCCCACCAGTGCACTTACATACATGTACCCAGGTACTCTTAAGTATTTGCACTGGCGTTAGTCATTTAATTACCACTTGAGTTGAGTAGCTGACGTGACGACATCGCCAACATAATTTGAAGATAAGGTCACACTTCGAAGCTTTAATTTTCAAAGCCTATAGCTCATATGCAAGCATATATAGAAACAAAATGAGGAACAAACCACTACTTAAACACTTCCCGAAAACCACAGAAGTTATACATATACGCAAAATCTTACAACATTTATCATTTAAATCCGGAAGTTAACGCTTTCTGTCCTAACACACACGTTGAACCATCTGGATTACTTGTGGGTTTTCTTCCACTTTTCCGCATGTTCTTTTAATAATTCACTCCACCACCGCAAACCGCATCTCCTTGCTTTATTAATCACCAACGCTTGCTTCCCATTTGCCCTGCGACCATTTACAAATGTAACATGTGTTTGCCCTGCTAATTTAGAAATTGAAGTAATTTCCAGCAAATAAGCCATTTTGTATTGTAGTTTATCGTCGCCTGTGGAATAATAGAGATTATATCTGCAACTAAAACTACATTTTTATATTTCTTCACGGCTGTGTTTTCTATATTTTCATTTATTTTATGGTATTTCTCACTGTTTTCTTCTCCCATTGTGATTTCAACATTGCTTTGAAAATCACTTTTGGTCTGTTATCTCGATTCCTTTATCTTATGTTTTTATTGGTTTGATTCATTTCTTCCACTGAAAATTGAATGAACTCAGCGTATTAGTTACCTTAGGTAATTCGGTGGTGATGACATTATTAATTCTATTCAAAAGATCCTTCCATAAATATTTATGAGATCATTAAGCACTTTATGCCAAACAAGTACACAAGCTTTCATTTTGGCTAAGGAAGGAATTCGCCATTATTTTCTATTGAATTTTTGTAAAAAATAGAGAATAGAATGCTTCGGAATGTTGCACTATTTAACATGGAATAATCTGAAAAATTTTAAAATTTTTATTAATTTAAATACAGAGTCAATTACTTTTTAATTTTAGCCAACTCCACAAACTTAAATGAAATATTATATAGAGTGGTCCTGTTAACCTTCTGATATACAGTTAATGGCTAATATTAAATGAATACTTCAAAAATAGAAAGACGGAGGTCAGACTGGTCAGCTCTCACAAACAGGGTAATAGATTTAAATCCGAATATGCGAACAAATATTTACTACAACATTGTTCATTTTTTCAAAAAATGCTGGCAAATAAATTGACAAACTTGCGTAACTGCCAACAAATTAATCAATACATTTCAAACACTACAAATTTTATTGGAAAAGAGTAAATTTTCGCCTTTCGACCTCGCTTCGAAAATAGTTATATTATTTCTATTCTAAACTGAAGAGTCATCACGTAGTTTTTTTTTTTACTTATGGGTTATGTAATCAAGACTATTTTTATATTCCACTGTAACACATGATACATGATATCAATTTTCTACGTGCTTCACATAGGAACTAACGTGCTCATGAGCGCCCAGCGTGACGTAAAAGTAATATTTTGTATCAGTTATCCTAAACAAGCTTAGCAAAGCTATTCAGAATCCCATTGATGTCTTTGGTAATTAAACTGACTAACCTTGGGTGCAATAGTTATTTTATATTCCAGTAAATTACGTGATTTTCAGGGTGTGAGTGTGTTACCTACTAACTATAGCCTTTTCTTTCTCCAAGTTACCCATTTATAAAACTACTGTTGGCGTATATCTGTCAAAAAGTATAAGAAAAACTTTTGAATTTGTGACAGTGAACCGCATAAATAAACTCACTTTAATAAATATTCGGAAACACGGAAATTTCCTATTTTATCTCTACACTTTCCGCAGATTACTGCTAGTTTTTGCTTCCCTTGCCATTCTTACATATTTTTTTTGCTAAAAGCCTTATAAGGTGCATTTATTTCCTTCAAAATAAAATCAATCCGAAATCTTGTATTGAAAATTAGCCGTTTCTAATTCAATACTTCCGTTCAATGACTACTAATGTCAAATGAAAAATATGCGGATCTGAGATGAAGTGAATGCCTCCAAGCCAGCGCTGTGCTATCGTTTTAACAGCCTTTGTTTTTGTTACTGGACCAGCTGGGCAGCGCTAACGATAACAAGTTCCACAGTGACGCTAACGCCAATGGCTATGGCAACAGCTGTATGAGTGTTGTAAAATCAAAATAAAGCAACCCCAAAGCAAAGCCACAGCCAAGCGGCATGCGGCACGCGTCTCTGCATCGCCGGTGGTGTTCCACCTACTCGCACTTCCGCTACCACAACGGTCAGTGTAACGGAAATGACCTCTCACGCGTAGTGGCGAAGAGAATTTATTATATATATGAGTATATGGATGTGAACTTGAGTGTATGTGTGTGTTAAAAGATATCAAATCGTAGGAACGATGCTCATCGTTTGCACCTGTTCGTTGCCGTGGATGCGAGTTGCTATATTTTAAACTTCACACGCCGCTTTCAAAAACAGGAATAAAAACAGTTAAACAAACATACATACATAGAGGCGGGAGAACTGCTGTAGGAGATATGAAATGTTTTCAGTTCACTCAAAACAACAAACAACACTCAAAACAACAAAATTCATTCGGAGGTTACGCATACGCTCCGCTGCACCGGCTAACACTGCTATCTAATCGCTCACTTCAGTTAGTGTTGTTGTTGATGGGGACGTTGCGGTTTTCCGCCATGTGTTGAATGCGACGCTTCAAACTAAGACATTTGATTAACTCAAACGATAAAACGGCCCCAACGAAAGAGTGTAAACGCAAGTAGGTGTACCGCGTGAACAAAAGCAAAGATAAAGAAAATGAAGCGAGATAAATCGAATTATCATAGAAATGCGCGAAAAGTAGCACGGGAAGACGAGACATAAGCCATATTTTTGCTTCTTCGCTTGAGTGTGTGTGCGTGTTTTTTTGCCTTTCCACTTCACTTTGACTAATAAATTGCATGAAGTTAGCGCCGAGATTTCGCATTTCAGTTCGCAGCTCTGATTTATACAGTTTGAATTATGATAACTGACGCTCAAAACAGAATTAAATACTACTTATTGCATTTTTCTCTCTTTCCTAGCATTTACCATTCGCTGCTTTGCTATCGCTTTGATTCTTCTTTTATGCAGTAAAGCATCCCTAATGAGTTGAGTCGCATAACAAATGTAATATGCACGTCGACGGTGAAATACAAATGAAAAAGTGTTGAGAAACTTATCCTGCAAATTCCATCATTTTATGCCACAGCAACAACAATAATAATAAGTAAGAAAGAGTTAAGTTCAGGTATAACTGAACATTTCAAACTCTTACAATTTGTTTAATTTAAATCCAAAAAAAATTCCTTCAGGTACATTTTTGTAGTTGTATGGAGTCTAGAGCCAAATTTCGTCCGTCGGTATAAAGTCACCTGGAAGTTCGAAAATTTTTATTAGGTATATAAGGATACGTACAATCGTTAGGTGAACGAAACTATTATACCCTGTAGCAACATGTTGCAAGAGTATAAAAAAGACTATAAAGAAAAGGACAGGATACCATAATTTCGTTATGAGAAAACAAAAAGTAAACAGAGCAATAAAACTTAAAAATTAAGTAGAATAAGCAAAAAGGTGTCAGCAATTCTTTCGAGTAACTGCTATTTTATTTGCTAATTAGCTAAAAAAATAGAATATATAAAAATAGAATATATAAAATAAAGAAGCAAACAGAATGACGCAACGTAATTTCCTGAAGTTACTGTGCAAAAGAAACAGTCACTCGCTTCGCCAACTGCTTTTCTTTGGCTTTAACAAGCCTCTTAGATTTTACAACAAAAACTGTATAGAAATGTGATCCTTAAAAAACTCGAGTTGTACGAAGCACAGAAACATTGGTTTGTAACCCATCATGATATTAATATGAAAAAGCAATTCCCTAAAATGTGTCTAAGTATTTTGCACTGAGATATATTTTGACCAAATTGAAGTACAAGGTGTGTCCAAAATAAACAGGACTTAAAAAAACAGAACAAATAGTTTTTTCGGCAAAATGAATTTATTTTATTCAAAATAGTCTTCTTCTGCTTCAATACAGTTTTTTGCACGGTCCAAAAGGATGTCAAATGAGTGCTTTAGCTCGTTGGCTGGTATGGCCCTGGCGGCCGGCGAAAGCCTTTTAAATGGCCTAAAACAAAATTTTTAGCTCGCTTATGAAATCGAAAAACTTTCTGTCTTATTAGGAAATGTGTGTTTGAAATACAAACACCATGCATCCATGCAAATTTAACCTTTCCCATATCTTCCTCATCGCATTTTCACAGACAGCCCATTATTTCTGCAACTCTTGGGCCTTCAAACAAGAAATGCAATCTACCACATTTTAAATTTTTTTTTTTATTTTAACTTTGTTCTCATTTTGTGTTCTTATTTTGAAGAGTTTCTAATATTTCTAACTCACTTTTATCATCCTGTAAGTTATTCCACCACTTTTGGAAAGCGGCTTACCGAATTTTATCCCCACATAATTAGCTGCGCAACCAAAAGAAAACCACAAAACTTAAATCCGCAGTCAAGCAGAAAGACAAACAAATTAAATCGAAATATTTCAAAAAGCATAACATATATTTTCTTTTTAACTCATAATCACGACCCACAGATAATCGGATAGGCTTTTTCTGTACGAATCGAAGTTTACAGGATGTGCTGTAGCAATCACAATAAGTGAGACGTAAGGTTTCCATGGTTAAACATTACTTTTTTTGCGAATTTATTTCTTAAATATGAATTGAATAATTCTATTTGAACCTTTTGTATATTATTACACATTTAAGGGTGTGCGCCTTATAAGTTGTCAGCCTCGTACGCAAACAACTACCTGATGCAAGGCAAGTGATTTATCAATTTCTTAGTCAATCGCAGAATACGTGGCCAATGCTATATGATAAAGTTCTGATGAAAGATTTGTGAAGCACTCTTCTATTTCGCATGAGGATAAACCGACGTCCAACCAAATACACATATCAGTGATTATTTACATAATTATAAATTCAAATTAATTTCCAATTGAAATCATATTTATGACTGTGATACGATTAAAGTAATTAAATAATTAAATTTTCATTTTGACACTTTTAAAGGACCAACAACAACAATTACATAAATTGGTACCGAATTTCACCGCCAGCACACGAAAGCTAAATCGACAAATGGAATTAAACAGATGTCAAATTAGTGAAACCAGAAAATTTATAAAAATATGCGAATCTGATTCCGTTAAATGGCTCAAACTGCAGCCGAAACTGTGTGAATTTCCAAAGCAGGCGCAATTTTACTATTTTGTGAAAACATTGTCAACACCAAAGCAAACGAGCACGTTGTTGTTATTGGCGTTTATTTATTTACAGCACGCCAACAAGCGGCAATTTGCAAACATTTTGCAACGAAGGATTTTGTTGACGCTAACGATTTTTGGACCGCAATTATTCGCCAAGCTTATGCAATAGCAACAACGGGAGCCAACTCAGTTGAGAGCAAATCAAAAAGCGCACAAACAATTTCAGACGAAATTTTCCGGTTATTTGCGAAAATTATTGTGGCAACCCTAATTAGTCAAAAAGTCCGAAGGTTCAACGTGTGAGAGTGTATATGTGTGATCTCGTTGCCTTCAGCATTTTAGTAGTCTCTATAGTTTAAAATTGCATAAATATTTATTTTTTTCGTAAATTTTTATATGCACGACTTTCCGCTTTTATAGCTGTCAAATAAAAATTCGTTCGTCAAATCGTTACCGCAAAAATTTGCATTTTTTTTTTTTGCCGCTCTTAGCTGAATTCTATTTCTGTATGATTGTTTGTTTTTCTCCTATATTTTTATTGTTCTTTAAAAAACAAAATACCAACACAATAAAAGTCACGTACACACATATTAACTTTAATGGAAAAGTAATTATTTTCAAATCAAATTAAATGTGAACAATTCTACGGCAAAAAATCCATTTAGAATGTTGCGCTGGTTTTCGATGCAATCTAAATATGTAACTAGACATAATTAAAAACTAAGTCACATATTAAAATTTTTTTATGACTGATTCAGCAGAAAGCAATTTAATTCATTGAAGATTAATTAAATAGATAATCAGTAAGCTTTTTACAAAAAATATAACAATTATGTGGAACTACTAAATTTATGCCAGTCTATGGTATGTGGCAGACGCTACCTAATATGCTTTAAAACTCAGAAATATAATTTGCTAAATTGAAAATTTAATCCTAGCCGATTCAAAAAATATTAGATTGCCGAAATAACGGACCTTGCGTGGATAAAATCCTGGTCATGTTCCGGTAAAGTAAAAACGGATGTCGTGCTAATAGAAAGTGTAGTTGTTCTAAATGGTTGTCAAAATATTTGGGTATCAGATCTAATAAAAATAAATTCATTATTTTAGCATTACATTGAAGTCTTTTTTTTTCAAATTTAGTTAATAATCCGATTTATCATGTTGGAAAATAATTTGTCACCTACTGACACAAGCTGGCCGCTGCCATTCATTGTTGACACTTCTTATCCAAATTAAGATCTTGCTCAGAGTAGGTGACTCACCGTCAATCCCACCCAACACTTTCCCTTGACGTCTTTGTAAGAGACCCAATTCAATCTAATGCAAATCTATTGAAGAGGAAAATGGGGTCTTCGTATTTTTCGTACTATATCTCGTGTGGTATCCACATATTCAGCTTATTTTTTATCTCCAGGCTTGTGAAAATAATTTCAATTGATACGGAGCATTCAAAGTAGTGCTTCCATGGCCGTCGGACTCAAGGGCTTCCTTGCTTAGTTGATAATATAATTAAAATTATGTATATTGCATAAGCATTTTACTATTCTTCTTTTAATACATATGAATTGTCTTCAAAAAAATGTCCATACTTATTTTTCTAACAACATAAGACATGAGATAGAATGGTAACGTACACTTGTAACTAGCACCGATAAATGCTTACACTCAATACTAACGGATACTTTATTTGTGCTCTCTCTATTTGTAGCATGAGAAAAAGCAATTGTTCATAACAGACTTTTAGACTCTAATTGATAAGCAAGGGCAATAAACGTGATCACACATTACATTAAAAAGAAGACAAGTATATCAAGAAACACATTCACACTCGACATGAAAAGCTAAACCGAATTAAACGAAAAACAACAAATAAATAACGAAACATTATACTATATGTATCAATAAAAGACAACACAATGAAAAACTTCTACCAAAGCGAAGGGTAAAGATTCGACTGGTCGCTGGTTTAGTGCGAGAGTCTGGTGATTGGAATACATATTTTATTCAAATCTGGACATGCCTGAACGTGATAGTTCGATTAGAGACGCATTAATCTTCAGCGTCGTCAAATCGTCTGTCCAGGAAGTAATGTGTACATATATTATGGACACGGCAAAAAAATAATCATTGAGAGAACATTTGAGAAGGAAAGAAAGAATTTGTATTTGTAGGAGGCAACATTGAATTCCAAAAATTTTATTTATGTTTTATGTTTCACTTTGTTTTTATTACTTTCTTATGACGCCATTTGATTTTTTTTGTGCTCCTATTTAATTTCCTTTCCTTTGGGTAGCAAAACTCATTAATAATTTGTTTTTCGGTGAAAAATCTGCCGTCGTAGTAGCAAAGAAGGCGATTATAAGAAAAGAAATTGGATAAAAATTAGAACTAAACCAAGAGAACGAATGTAAGTAAATAGCTAGGGAAATGTGGTAGCCCCCTCCAAATCTAAATCTTTATTATTGGAAGAAGAAAGCATAAAAATGTCAAAACTCCGACAGCTAGTCTTAACAACCAAAGACAGACGCAAAGCTTAGCACAGAGAATTTATAAACGAAGAAGGAGAAAAGAAGGAAGGCGCAGACATTTTTTCTCTATTCCCTTCCGGCGTGGTGAGTCTTGCAATCAGCGGATATAACGAAGAGTGAAAACTCAAATCCAAAGCAATAAAGGAAAGTGTTAAATCAAAAAGTGTATAAAAAAGAATTCGCCGAAGCAAAAGGAGACACATCTAAGCAATTACAATTACGCCCTAACTGCAAATCTGCAATCTACTTAGACGGCTAAGCAGCTTTTAGCGAAATTTGATGATGAAGTTGGATTTAATACACTCACACTCTCTTCTTTTAAATCATTGTCCGCCTTCCACAGTCAACCCTGCAGCACCATTCAACAGCGAGCCCTTCTATGTAATTTTCTCATGGAAACGCAATTACTTTATTGTAATTCAAGAGAGCTCTTTTAATATGCGGCACTTTAATATGAGAACTTTTTAGGAAGGAAGAGTGTGACGGTATGAGTGACAGTAATGACTTGTCAGTTACGTCTGCATGTAACTGTTACTGCTAGTGAATGACTGATCAAAGTCTGTTTGTACAGCTTACTAAACTCTCCGCATTTACAAGAATTTATTTCTTTGCATATGAAACAACAAAAACACGATTCTCATATTTATTTTCTTTCTTATATTCACAATCTCCGATCACTTATTTAGGAATTCGGGAGTGTAAATTGCGTACAAGCTATAAGAAATGTGGCACATGTGACAATAAGACATTTCAGAACTTTCTGAAAGTCTCATATTTCGATTTTTGTTCGAAAACTATGAAATGGGCTCAAATCCTTTGTGAAATTTCTCGTTGTCGCCGCTGCTTTGCCACAACTCACATGAAATGCTTAATTTGTTTTTGGACTATTGTTCAAGCGCTGTTTATTTGTTCAACCACAGAGGATAGTCTTTTTTTTTCTTTTCTTTGCTAAATTTACCAAAAATACCTTGTTGCGAAAATTGGAAGCCCAGTTTTGATGTTCCCTTCTGACTTCTTAGCTCAATAGTCCACTTGATATCACTGTAATAGATGTTTTTTATTCTTATAAATTATAGTTAATTTCTTTCATTGTCGATTCTTTGAAACTCGAGTGAACTACTAACTTTGAAACAATCTCAAAAATTCTTTGAAAACAATTGGATTTTAAACTATCATCCATATTTATAACTCATCGTTCCTTTTTTACCGCTTAGGAGTGGAATGATATGAACTTGTGCCATCCACACACACTTTGATTGAGTGAGGATAAGTGGCCAAACACAGACATACAGTTTTCGAAAATTTATTTAATAAATACATAGAAACGTAGATGTTTACATACACAAAAACACTAAGAATCACTGCGGATTATAAAAAAAGTTTCTGCCTGTGTTAGTTGTTGCCCTCACAAATTCTGTTTAGAACGGCAGCCTAAAGCTCTTCAATATCTCATTCTCTAGGTGCGGGGATTATTCCATACAAAAGCTTAATTATTTAATGCCTGAAGCTTGTTGTTAGGCAACAGCGTTTAGTGAATGTTACTACAGATTTTTAGCGCGACACATTTTTTTTTCATTATTTATTTTACCTTTAAGCTCATCTATACATGTACGTACGTACATTGGTATTTTTAAGTTGTCATAGTTCAAGATTGGTTTTAGTTTTATATATTTTTATAATAAACATCACAGCAGGAATATTAAAATCATGCCATATATAATAACTATTTCATAACAATTTTAATCCTATATTTACATCACAGTGAAGTAGCAATATAAACTTTGATAAACAATATTTTCTAGAAGTCCTTTCTGATCTTTCCTGAATCCTTATTATTAACAAAAATATCGCAAATCGGTCGGAAGCGATTTCACATTTCCATAGATTCAAATCACATTCTTCAAATTTCAAAATTATTTCATTGAAATGTCTTATATTTTGATCGATGAGTCTAAAACTGGAAACACAGAAAATCCAGTATTTGGTATATGAACTATATTATAGGAATTTTATGCAGGGTTAAAATCAATCGCTCAACTTACCATTTAGTTGTTTATTTAAGTGAATATATGTATGTGAAAATGTTCACACAAATAAATCCGCACTCGTCACACATATTTCCGGAAAACCACAGGGTTGATGGCATTTTAATTGCCACTACCAAATTAAATATTTACATGAAGCGAACCAGATGGCTCAAAAAAGAAATATAAAATTGCATATGTATAAAATCAGCACAATGTTTAAAGTATGGGGTGTGAAAGCGTCGAAATTAATATATCAATGAAGACTTTAACCTAACATCGGTGTTAATTGTGCTTATTGATTCGCTCTTTCACTTGGAAACACTCTGCGGCCCTCCTATAATCTACATACGTAATTATAAATACTTTTGTCAGATATTTGAGGCAAATTAACTTTTTCATGTTAATACTCTTATCCAGAGCAGAACAAAGATCTCACATCGCCGTCCATCGCCATCAATGTGACAAATATATCCATCGGTACAGCATCAAACACTGCTTACAAATATCATTAAGAAAATAGGGTTGACTTCGAAAAGCTTTAAAGGTATAGTATTATTAACCACGAATAAAATAATGATTCTATATTTCCAACTGGGAAGAAGTTCCTGTGATTCTCCGTGTATGGAAAATCATGAGAATACGCCTCGCACTCCATTACCTCTACGAAGCAGATTTTATTGCATTTTTCTCTTCCCACTTCCCACGTTTTGCGTGGGCGTGACTGTAGGACATTGGGACATTGTGTGTTATAATAAATCACCAATGTTTCCATAGTCAATTCAATATCAGCATTGCAGCGCTTCGGAAAATAATATGGGCGGCATACAATTTGAGAAGGAAAATATTGTGAATTTTTCTAATTTTGCCTTACCTTTGTGCCATAGCATAATTGTGATTTCACTTTAGTTCTTCTTTTTTTTAGAAAAGTAGAATAAATATTTGTATAGACTCAGAAAGGACGCTTGCAAAATAGTTGCAGATTAATCCAAAAAAACTATGTTTAATGAAAATTTACTATCTCATCGCGGCTAAATAAATGATTGCTATTTACGACCTTCCTGCCACCTGGTTATTTTTTGTTCAGTTTTGCAAACCTTGACTTTCTTGTACAAATATCCCCGAGATGCATTATATTCGCCCACGCGCAGACATACATACACGCACATTAATTGTTCTTATTTTTCACATACTCACTTTTCCACATGTCACTCACGTGCTGACTTTCGTCGGTCGCACTAAATGAACTTCCCGTTGTTATTACTTTCTTCCGTCTCTTCTACACATTCCACACTTCGTACATAGTCTCTCTTGGTTTACCTTTACATATCCAGATGAGCTTTTGAGTACTGTGAACATTTTTTCACAATTTTAGTTTCCAACCAGTTTTTTTGCTTTCTTAATTTTTTTCTTTTTCGATTATTCTTTGTTGCACGTGTACGCTTATGAGTGGAATTCTTTTGATTGTTGTACGTTTCGTTAGTTGCTTTTATTGCCGTTTGATATTGTTGCTAATGTTGTCAGTTGAGGAAGAAAAACTTGCTAGAAGGGATGTCTTTTTATTTTATTTTACATATATTAATTTGATTTTTTTAAATTTTATTATTATATTTTTCTTTACCTTATTCACATATTCATTCATTTGTTCACTTCCAAGAACATAAAGAATTTGGAGGCTGAGCACGTGCTCATGGTTGACTTTCAAGAGAGTTTTCATACAACTTAATTGAAACTTTATTAGGATTAATAGACTCATTTTATTAACAGAAAATTAAGTTGCACACCTGTTAACATTAAGAGTCCGATCAATAAAATTCAAATAGACAGACCTCAACTAAACTCCAATAACAAGCGTAAAAAAAATAATGCGGAAACAATACCCAATAATAGACCCACAAATGAGTTTTACACGCCGCGTACAATTTCATCGATGTAATTTGCTGGAATTAATTTAATGGCTTTTTAATGTGCTGGCTGCAGTCATCAATTTACTCATTTGCAGAGTGTTTTGTTTCCCTTGCTGTATTAAATTTTTTTTCCATTACCAATGGTTGTCAGTACAATTACCGCTATTACTGTGTCATCATTATGAGCAGATGACACAGGATTTGGTATTTAAGAAAAATTATTTTCTGGCTTCATGCCAATTTGGATAGAAAAGTACAAAGTGCAAACATGAGATTTTAAATAATTTATAATTTTTGTTCAGCTAACTTATATACTATATATCTGATTCAATTGAATATTATCGAATAATTATTTTAAAGGGTCATGTCTCACTCGACAGGAATGATCCTATGTGCTTTCTATTCGACCACACAACTTCGATCGCTCTTCACTCTCACGGCGGGATCTATGTGGACAGACCTCTTATGCGTTGAGCCTTTAACTCTAGTAAAACATCACAATAATCTTTTTTTTTTTAAATTAATTTTATAGCATAGAGGTCAGAGAACTTTTTTAAGTATAACAAGTAAAATTGGTATCTTTAAAGTAAAAAACATTTATAAGAGACTTTGAATGGCGGTGACGTAAGCTTATGTCTCCGCTTAATTGCCCTTATGTCAGTATGAATTGATGCAGACAAGTTTATTACCATAATAACTTTTTCAAAAGGTCTTCAGCGCAAAGAGAATGCAACTTTGACTAAAATATTCGATTTATCTTAGTAAAGATAATCAAAATCTTATCTAAATTACAATCTAACACTCCCTTACCGATGAAAACGATACTGCCATATGGTATACTACCAAAGAAATTCTCCTTCCAAGAGTGTTGCAGTGGCGCCTTGAAAGCTTTTAGTTGCTCTGCGGCTGCTATCAATTTGCCTTAAGTAAGTGATGATCCACACCCACAAATGAACAAATTTAGAGACTTTGGCTGAAAATGCTGCTGGGATGTTATATTGTTGGACGCTTCACGACGCTACCTCGAGACTTACTAAGTCACTAAAAGCGTTCATAGCGGCACTCGAGCACAGAAGATTGGCAAATGCTGGCATTTGGTGGCCAACCGAAAACGCGAATTATGGTGATAATATTCGCAATTTAATCGCATCCAAATGGCCTGAAGTGCTGAAGAGGAGCGCTGATATAATTTTTTCGTAGTTGCAAGTATTGGCTGCTACTTCGTTAATTTGCGAATGTAACTTAGGAAACCTCTCCTTGTGCTGAATATACGCTTTGGCGCCACCACGGTAGGAGCCGACGTTGAACGGCATACGTGAAGCCGACAACGGAGTACGTAAACTTGGCACAAATATTTGATTTTGGCAGTTCCTTGCAACAAATGCGGTTGAAACTCAAGTTGTTCAAGTTGAAAATGCGATTTGTTGCGGTTTCCTCTCGCACAGCTTCTAGCCACATTTGCTAATTTTAATTTTGCATCAGCATTCTTTCCAGCGCAAATGATTTCAATGTGTTTTGCGTTCAAACTTTTGGTGGCGAAAAACGGAAGCGAAACTATAGGCGGCTCCGTGCCACTGGGGCGTTCATGTATGTTGTAAATTAGAAAATCTTAGCATTTATGAGGCATGTTTTTTGTTGTAAAAATTTCATTTATCAAACAGGCAAGTGTAATTTTTTGGCACGACCACGCAATCTGGCTTCCTTCTGCTGATGAATGTTATGTGAGCTCTACTGACTGGAAAATACTTCCAATTCCTTAAACATTTGCTTTTACGATGTTTACCTGTGTTTGTTGATGCCGATCGATATGAACGAAACCCTTCGGTTCTCGATCAACAAGAATGACAGCGAATTATCTAACACTAAATGAACCACAGAAGTCCGTTATATGATAGTTCTCGAGGTTTTTAAATTGAAAAAAAGCTGTGAAAAACATTCAGATTTATTAGAAAAATATTCAAGTGAAACTGTCAACACCAAAAATTTGTTCAGTCGTTTTTTAGTTTTTTTCATTTACGGAGAAATTCTAAAAAATTTATATTTGGGCCTTAAATTTTTGAACGAAAATATCTTTCAATTTCGGCTTCTTCGGGTTTCGTGTTTTCCACTTTGAACTTTTCCTAGAATACTGTACCTACTTACTTGGCAAGAGAGCGACGCCGGGCGTACGAGCTTAAAATTGTGTGTCACTTAACTCAGATATTAGCTAGTTTTACTCTGAAAGCCCCATTTCCCAGCTGTGTTTGCGCTCTTCTCTTAATACATGAAAGCTGAATATTGTTGAATATTTCATTTGCCTTTCACTGACTTTTTAATATGGCTTTTAAGCGCCGGAGGTCAAATAACTCCATTGGGCGGATAACCTTGTTGAAATACTGAATTAAGAATAACAACAAATGTGTGTGCTGCCATGACACCTTTTAGTGAGTTCCCACTTGGCTAAATCCATGAGTTTGCCGCTTTTTCACTCAAATAAATACTCTCACACTTTTTGCGGCATTGTGTGGGGGAAGTAGAGGCACACGTCGTTTTGAATTCAGTAAAAAATTAACACATTTTTACAATTACTTTAATACGTACATAAACACATGCATGAGGATTTTCAAGTACTTGTGGGAATAAGTCAGTAGAGCAGGATATCCGCCGTAATAATTTATACGTTCTCTTGGGAAAGCTGATAGGCAAGATTGAGTTGAACGTTATTTACCGTTTTGACCTCATGTGGGTAACAATTCCTTGTATCTTAAAGTACTTTTTGATGTGAATAAGCAATATGGTAATAAAAAAGTGGGAAATCGTATTTAATATAATGAAACATGTGGTAATATAATACTTTTATAGGGCATGGCCCCACAGCGTTCACAGACACAAAATTATGTTAAAAGCAATCAAAGTCTCATTTCATATATAATATATATAGGTATTAACGATAACGATAAGTACATAACTGTATAAAATACATACATCTAAAAGATTTTTAAGTGTCCAAGCTGCATTACTTTCGCACTGTACTCCTCATGCGCCTCCACATTCTTTTCTAATTAAAGTTAATTATGTAATTTCTATTTCGGAGTTAATGCCTTCACCCTCTCCTTTCAAAAATTCGAGGCAATCAGCAAACAAATAATATCTAAATAAAGGCCAAAAACTTTGAGAAGATGTACAACTTCGTCTTTCAATCTAGCACCAGCAGCACTATTCACTTCAATGTTTAGTATTGGATTGAAGACTTCTCTTTTTGTACGCACGGCAGCAATGCACCTTCTCATTGGGATCAATGAAAAGTTCAAGATGCAATCAGGCGTTATCAGTCCAGCGAGAAGCATTTACTTTACAAAATAAACTAGCCTAGAAGCTTATAAGCACACAGCCCGCACACTTTTTCATGAAACTGTTCGTTGAAATAAATTCTAAAGCTACAATGATTGCCAATGAAGCCAATTTCATTTCGCCGACACAGACAGCCGCAGACGAAGAATTACATAGAAATTTAGAAATTCCTCAGCGGCCACAAGCAACTCATGCAAAGAAAGCGAAACTTAGAGATGTGAACTCAGCAATTCCGCTTGTGATGCACGAGCAAATTAGCTGCCAAGGAGCCTGTGAACCGAATTCAGCAAAACTACTATTCAGTTCTTTAAATCAGAATGTTGTCAAAAAGCAATATAATAATTTTTCAATACTCAAATTATATGTAGTCGCTTTCTCTGTTATGTAATGATATTGGCTCACCACTGGCCGTGACTATTTTTCGAATTTATGTGGTCCTCCATAAAAGAAAGCAACGTTGTGCCAATATGCCGTAGTTGCACTTGATTGAGGCACAATTTGTACAGGTGATTTAATGAAATCGCAAAATACAACAACAATGCATGCAACAAGACGATTCGCGTTTTTGCAAAGAAACCAATTTCAACGCAGGTTCGTCCAGAAATGAATGTTGCACAGTGAACGACATATAATCACAATCATCCGAGTAGAGGCCACCACTCTTTGAACATAGCCGAAGTTTAGTTTTCAAAGAAAGCAAGTTTTGTAATTAAGTTCACTGCATAACTAATTTTACAACTAATTTTGATGTTCATGATGAAGAGTAACCGACATTTTTGACATTATCTTAAATAATGCTCTTGTTTAAGATACAGCTCACGTGATTGCTTGTTTCAATTATCAAGGAAACAGAGATTTGGTTGTACATTTTATTTGGTTTGACAAAATTTCAAACAATCTTGAATCTGCTTAAATATAAAACTAATGCGGCTGTGTAAACTGACGTTGAGCAACATCAAAAGCTTCGTCAGGATCGGGAAGGACCTCTCCGAGCCGTTCGATACCAAACGAGGTTTCAGAAAAAGTGTCTACCTATCGTGCGACTTCTTCAACCTGCTGCTGGAGAAAATAGTTCGAGCTGCAGAACTTAATCGAGCAGGTACAATCTTTTATAAGAGCGTACAGCTGCTGGCGTATGCCGATGATAATGATATCATCGGCCTCAACATCCGCGCCGTTTATTCCGCTTTTTCCAGACTGGATAAAAAGCAAGTCGGTTTAGAAGTGAACGAGGGCAAGACGAAATATCACCTGTCATCAAACAAACAGTCATGGGCTAGGCTCCCACGTCACTGTTGACAGTCATAACATAAGCGAATATCGCATTCGATGGAACAGTGAGGTGTATGAGGTATACGACGTTATTGACATAGTTCAGCGAATTAAGAGACAGCAGCTCTGCTGGATAGGTTATATGGTCCGAATGGACGAAAACACTTCAGCGCTGAAAGTATTCGACGCAGTACCAGCCAGGGAAGCAGAGGAAAAGGAAGACCTCCGCTCCGTTAGAAAGGCCAGGAGAAGGGCCTGACTTTGCTTAAAACCTCCAATTGGCGCCCCCTTGCGAAAAGAAGAAACGACTGGCGCGCTGTTGTTAACTCGGCTATAATCGCGTAAGTGATGCCTAAGCCAGTAAAGAAGAAGAAATACAATTTGTGGCTGCTAACCTTTTACCGATGTAGACCCCAAACGTACTAATGTTTCTACAAAGCCTCTATTTCCATCTGATGAAGAAGTGTCTTTTAAAAAAACTTGCAAAATTTTTGTGATTTGGGCCGTCGATTCTGTAGCCACCAGTCGCAGGGTTACACCTCATACCAACTTCCAAAGAATTAGTCTTTCCCCTTAAGTATTTCTATTTGCATTTAAATTAAAAAAGAATTGCGAAAGTTCTGTCTTATTTGCAATTCGATGGATTCTGCACTGGTCACAACCCAATGCCAAGCAACAACTGTATCCAACCTTGCACAATTTAAACTGTAAAGAACGCACAACTATAATAATGAAAATAACGGTAATAATGGCAACGGCCTAAAATAAATACAAGCGAAAATTCTAAAAAATTTCAGACGACCAGGTTGTTGTATTTGTTGGTGTGAAAACCTTTATTTTGACACACAACAACGCAGCGAAATGCCTTCTTACCCCTCACTTTTTCTCGCTCTGCTACAAGTTTCATCAGTCCGCGCTTCGTCTATTTGCCCCGCGGCCGAAAGCGACCTTGCGAGCACACTAGCTCAGCTACTGACAAAGCGATGAGCAAACAATGCTACGGTGATAGCTAACTGTCAGCCGAGAGGCAAGAAACATCAGCCGTCAGTATTTCAGAGCAAATGAAAAATATGACTAAGTAGGGTAACGCGATCCGTGGTTTCTTTCCAAAGGCAAATAATTGATCCGTGCTTTCAGAAAACTTTCGTGATTGAAAAACGTTCAAATTTCTGATACTGACTATTTGGGACTCCTATCATTTTTAGTTCGCACGTTCCTTCTAAGTGAAGCCGCCACATTTCTATTTCTCATTTGCTTAAAGCAGCAAAAGAACTATTGAAAAAACCACAGCCGCCGCAGCTGAAATGTAAAAAACCCCATGCTAAATTTGGTGCAGATATCTCATCAAGTGAAAAAGTTTTCCATACAAGCTGTTGATGCCGATCTTTCAGTTCGTATGGCAACTAAATGCTATAAAAGTCCGAAATCGGCCGTTCCGACAAATGACCAGCTTTGTGTTGAGAAAAGGACGGTTGCAAAATTCGATATTAACCGAAAAGCCGAAGGACTAATTCGCATGTACAGGCGGACGAAAAGCTTCATGGCAGAATTACATTATTCAGGGTATAAAAATTATTTACCAGAAAATTATTTGAAGTTCTGGTTTCGCTCTTTATGTGACTTCAAAATCTCACAAAGTAATAGATGGAAGGTAGAGGCGGGCATAAAATGACATCACTTCTAATCAATGTCAATGGTACAGCGCTTGCAACAATAAAACATCTAGAGCATAGCAAACGCTGGTGTTACGGCCAAGTGGTAAAACGGCAAAATGTTTCGAAATTTAGATGGAAGTAGACGCGCTTTGAAATAACTCAACAGCATACATGTAAACCTAACACACACAAATATACACTCACGCTGCGTGGTCGCAGTAACCTTGACCCAAAGAAAAGCAACAGCAACAAAGTAAAAAAAATAATCCATTGCAAATATTTAAATGCCCCTCACCCAAGAATGCAGGCGCTTCTATGTATTTGTGCTCGGAATGGGAGCAAGAACGAAAGCGGAAATGAGCGAGTATAGTTTCGCTGGTGGAGCCTCAAAGGAGTTGTTGCAATACGACGACAGCAACAGAAGTGCATATATAATAACTTCAGAACTTACTATTTCATAGATAGTGTCTTAAAAACAGCAATTCATTTTAGTATCCTACCAAAACGAGTTTGGTGGCAACTTAGCCTCACGTAATCGATGCTAAGTGATAAGAGACAAGGCAGCAGATGCTCAGGACCTAGTGTCTTTACCAGACTTTAGCACCACGTTGCACGTGTGATAATGCGAATATGCTAAAACACTTCGCCTTGTATATAACACAGAAATGAAAACACAAACATATGTTTTATTTTATTTTTTTATTTATTATCTTTTTTTATGAATTTAAGCAAATCGCTCGGAGAAGGAACCTAATTTCTATAACATGTTTTGCCCACAACCGAAATTATTTTAACCAAAAGATCCTGTAGTCGTCTTGCTTCTAATATAGACAAATTTCTTTAACCCTCTTATAGCAGAGAATAAGTTCAAAATAACTTCAAAAGAAAATATATTTTTAATAGCTCAAAAATTATTGCAAACTATGATTGACATAAGCCTAACAAAAACAATGACATCAAATATTTCATAAGAGACCAACTGCTGAACGTATACGAAAGTTCACTTCTGGCATAAATGTATGCCCTGTTTTAACTATTGTGTTATATTTGGGAAAAACAAAAACACTATTGTGAAAAGTTCCAAAATATGTTAAGAGCAAACAAATTACCAACGCCGCCAAAGACACGCATACAAGTATATATACAAAAATACACCCACATATCTGCGCCTGGACGCAAATGTTGTTCCCACTGCCGATACAATAAATAATCAAAAACATTTTAAGTTACAACTAATATGGTTACTTAAAATAAAACGTCTAACCTTAGACAGACCTGTTGCGGCCAGAATACTATTAGCACATTTTTT
Organism: Bactrocera zonata; assembly: GCA_037783105.1. Classification (NCBI taxonomy): domain Eukaryota; kingdom Metazoa; phylum Arthropoda; class Insecta; order Diptera; family Tephritidae; genus Bactrocera; species Bactrocera zonata. The sequence continues at coordinate 187,857 of JBAWJQ010005218.1, read as the reverse complement.
CATAATTAACTAAACTTGACTAACCTATTCACTTTGAAATCATTTACCATTTATCACTTTGCAATTACGCAGGCAGATGAAAAATCAGATCAACTGTAGACCAGGGTAACTCTTTAACTTAACTACGTGGCTCCATCAAATGTCTGATGACAACCTTTGGCCTCAAACGCTCAGAGTTTTGATTGCTTACGTGGCCAAGATAAAGACAGCAACTATACGACAATGGCAGTAACTTGATTGACATCTCTTAGCACAAAAGCAGTAAACGCAATTTGGCCTTCGACATTTAGCCACTGTTGAGGATAGACAAGCAAAAATGTGATGCATGCTTCTGTTAAGATAAGTAAGTTCATTCTGGTATATGTATTTAATGAAGATTTTAAACTGAAATTTCGCTCATTTCATATTCCAGGAAAACCTGAGAGTGAATTGGATATGGAGGAATAATATGTAAAACTTTTATCTAAGTAGATCCCTGGATTGCAAGAAAATGAAATTAATTTGATTAATTATAATTTGTACAAATATCTCAAGTTTTAATAATAATAAAAGCACAACTCGTAAAATTTTATTTCAGTTTAAAAGCAAAACACAGAACTCCAGGTAAGATTTCATCTCGTTTACAGTTAGGAAAAAAACTTTAGTTTAATGCACAGCTGGAAGAAAAAGATGTTAGTTAAATACCTAAAACTCAAATGAACTGATGGTATTTACGAATTTTATCTATTTGGTGTGGGTGATATCAATGTCAGGGACCTCATATAGACTATTGCATCTATAGTAAAAATACATATATTTTTCTTTTTTCATATTTGGATTCGAAATGTGTTCATAAATTATCCAAATTGGAGGGAAACCATACATTAAATTTAAGGGAAGCTTCAAGCTTAAAAACAGACTCTTTTACGTATTTATTTCTTATAAATGGATTGAGCAATATTATTCGAATCTATTGTGCAATATTGAGCGCACTTTTGACAATATAGGTCTACCTTGAAATCCTTAAAGTTTTTGGAACCATTAAATCGATAGTTTGGTTAAGTTATCACTCTTACATTAATCTACGAGCTAAGAGCTAACCACGGAGTTTTTCGGAAAGTGCTGGTAAAATAGAACTGACGAGTGATCCAAGTAGGGAATATTTTCATTATGGAAATATTTGCCCCTGAACAATGTTTAGAAATCGTTCAGCTTTAACACGAAGCTTCACGTTCTATAAAGAATATGTTTATCTCGTTTTACTCAAGTTATTGTCAATAATAATGTTTCACCGAAAATACCATTCCAGCACGCAATGAAGAAAATATAGCAAACGTAGCTGAGGGTGTACACGAATAGGGTAGTCGATTCGACGCCGTTCGCAGCAGCTTGGACTAGCGTGTGGAACGATATTTACGCCCAGATCTTAAATTGAAAACTGTACTATACCATATTACCCGCACTATACCATATTAATATGGTATACTATACCATAGTACATAGTGCCGTAGTGAAAACAGTACTTTTCCTTGTTTTTGTGATAACAGCTCACCTCTTCAATTCTTATCAGTGATTAATACCTCTAATTAACGTACACATCTGCGCTCAACTAAATCACATATTTACCGTTATTTGCTAATTCCCGTTTTGACGCCAACGGCCATTAAAGGATACACTATACCATGAGCTCTTGAAAAGTTTCAAGAAGATCCGATGTTTTCGATCCAAGTTTACCCCAGCGAGTTCATCTTTCTGGCTCAATGAGTTTGTAACAAGCTAAATTGCCGCAACCGGGCCGAATATCAACCAAGCAGGAGATTCAAGAGCTGCCATTTCTTGAAGAAATAACAACGGTTTGGTGTAGTTTGTGGATCGGTGGAATCATCGGTCCAATTTCTTCAAAACTGTTGAACGTCAATGTTGACCGTTGTGGCGCTATGATACCGACTATTTGATGCCTGAAATTGAAGTGGATGGAACATTTGAGACGTAGCCGAGACAAAAATTTGAAAGAGATAATTTTCAAAAAATTAATGCCAAAGAATGTTTTTTCGAAAGATAGTAAACGTTGACAATTATTTTTGAAGTCTTTGTGTTTTTTTCTTTAAAAAAAAGGAACCTCGAAATGGTTTCCTCTGTATGAACATTTAACTTACAACAATCCTAAATAGCGCCATATGGTTTGTTTGCAGGTAAATCTCGAATACTGAAATACCAACCTCCAACCACTGAACGCGTTTCACATATCCCTACTTAATAGCACACCTATATAACCACATATCCATTCATTATAAATGCGCAATTTATGTAATTTGTTAAAGAAGCCAAGCGATGTAAAGCAGTAAGGTGTTCTCAGCATATTACGTACAGAAAAGCTGAAAAGAAAGTTGGAAGAAAAACCTTAAAACTTTAAATTCTGCTGGCAAAAGTTTGAGGTAGAACCTGCGGTATAGAATATTTTAAATTATTTTTTCTTTTGCAATTTTTTACATGGAAGTGAAAAGAAGAAAGTTGCATTTTGCGGAACATTTGAAAACTTATTCAAAAGCTTATAATACAAAACTCCTTTTTAATTTCAAGTTTGTAATTAAGCGAAAACGACAAAGTGACTAGTGTCATAGTCATAGCGTGAAAAATGGCAAGTGAAATAACAAAAATTAAATGTACATTTTGCAAATTGTTTCGTGCTTCTGCCACCCAAAATGCGTCCCAGCAGCGGAGCTTTATTCTTCGCTAAAACACACACACCTGCGCACAGAAAGAACATCGCTCCAAAACGAGCGGGTCACCAAAATTATACAAAGGTGAACAAATCCCATTACAATCATTGGTCCATTAATGGAAATGTCAGAAAATAAAAGCCATTGGAGACCACTTTACAATTTGCATGAAGTAAAAGTGAACAAAGGTGAACTTACACACACATACATCGAAATTGCATTTAATTGAAAATTTTTCACACAATAAAATGTTTTAATATTTACTGTGATACGTTAGCTATGCCTGCGTTGGCTAGAATAGTAATATTCGGTGAATTTGGCCATTTTCGCAAAAAAAACAAAAATTACTTGTGCCAATGAATTTGTTTTTGGTTCATCAATGGCTTCAATCAGCAAAATTATTTTCTGAAAATTTGCAAAAATAACAAATACATATATGAAGATGCACATTTCATTTTATATCATTTTGACATAGTTTTAATCTCCCTTCTTGTTTAGAACGAACCAAAATTCTACAATATTCCAAGTGAAAGCAAAATGATAATAAAAACATGTAGCCGCTTCCCTACTCGCCATTATCTGTCAGGTATTTCATTCCACCACAGTAAATAAGCGGAATGTCACCAAAACAAAGTCAGCATAAGATAATTTTTGGTGGGGAGGAATGAGGATTTGAGTTCAACAAAATGGCAAACATTCAAATCTTTAACAATATTTTGCAGAGCGAAGTCACAACTTGTCTTTGTCATGCTGCCACCATTCTCAATATCTCTACATGTGCTTGATGCTTGGCTCTGAAATTATTATAGATCAAAACTGAACTTCTGAAGTCCTAAATCATCGTTCAAGATTTCCCTGAATCTTCAGTTTACTGCCAATTAACTGTAATGCCTTTACTCACATTAAGTAATAGTATGCTATAATACAAATTTGAATTTGTTTATTTCTCGGTGCGTATTTGTTTTTGTGGTAAAAAAGTGAAGGTTTGCAAATATTTTTTGTCCTCTGGAGCTATGTCGTGGGTGTCCAGTTTCTCCACAACTGTGTTTGGATGTATATATATATAGTATCAATAGTAGTTGAAACAAAACGTAAAAGAGTCATAACTGCTGGAGCATAGCATCTTATTTTATGACTTTAAATACATTCCTCCTCAGCAATGAAATGCACCAATTCATCAGAATGAAAAAAATATTCATACGAAGCGTTGGACTAGTCCAGAAAATTGTGAAAACCCATCCAATCGGGAGTCTTCAGCAGGCATTTGAATATTCAGAATTACTGAAGGACTGGTTGACGGTATCAACAAATATATAAAGTATATACATAAGCGTTGGACCGTTTGCAGCAACTTGGACTGACGTATGGAAAGACTTAACAAACAGCAATCTGAAGAGATTCAGGAGCTGCCATTTTATCAAACCAAAAAAAAAAAAAAAAAAACCGTTAGACTAAGGTCTATGCGGACAATCGAACCTCTTCAATTCGGGGCTTTGAGCAAAACATAACGCGTGGCATTCGTCAGTTATTTGTCGAAATGCTGGAAAAAAATCACAATTGCAAGTGCTGCGTGGTTCTTAGCATTGTTGATTTTGTTATACACTAAATTACATTTAAAAATGTGTGCATTTTGTCACGACAGAAACAGACATTCGGGGAATTATCCATGGAAATCCGTGGAATGAGCAGTAAACGAAAAGCAGTAAGTAGCACAACACATTTTCAATAATCTTTCATATTTGTAGGTTTATTTTTTGTTCAAGCCGGTACTTTTTAGTAAACTTTACATTTCGTGATTTTTAAACCTGACTCGTATATGCTTAAACATAGCGATTTATTGGGATAAAAAATCGGAATTCTGAATATGATAAGAAGCAGTGCTAACAATATAAATATATTTAATTATGCAGAAAAACTCGTGTCCCTCATCGGTGTTCCCTATTCAACGTGTATCCAAGCAAGTAAGTCTGCAATAATGCAATGTACTAGGGCGAAAAAAGCTTTCCAATGTAGTCGAGTATTTACGTAAACTTTGTCCTTTTTTTCTGCACTTGCCTACCTCCACTTTGTCAATTCTCATAAGGCGCGTTCTGATGCAGCTCTGCCTTTGTCTCATGTGGTTGTCAAAAAGTGTTATGCGAGGATGTCATTCATGGCATTAAATCAGCAGTGTAAAAACCCTTAGAGCCCGACTGTTGTTGTAGGCTGTTTGGTGTTGCATCATCTGTAAATGATTTAGGCCCTGCAGTATTCTAGAAGCATATGTGTGATGTAAAAGAGATTACATGCATACAACCAAGTGCTATGATACTGCTGTTAGCATTCTTTCCTTTCTCAACTGCACTCCTTTGTACTGAGCAATCAATGCGGGCTTCGATTTCCCTTTCTACATTTATTCAGAAAGCTTTTAAAGCGCTTATGTGGCATAATGAGTGTTAATCCTTTTGTGTTTGCCTATAATTCGCTTAATTGTGCGAGCTAAATTGAAAAGAATTTTGGTCTGCAATTCAGCTATGAATGTATTATACACACGTTATATCTTAATTTAAGAGTTTTAAGACATTATCCATTAAAGCAAGGATATTCTTTCAGAAAACTTTATTTTGAATTATCAAGCTAAAATTTCTCATTGTAATCTAAGCTTTTCTGTAAATTTTTTATCTAAGCTCGTTTAGAAGGAAAAATTTAAATTCGCTGAAATTATGAAATTGTTTTCATATTTTACTAAAAAACTGGTTTAATAAGTTTATTTTAGTGTTTAATTTTTTATGTCCGTGTTCTGAATGAGTGGAATAGTTGAGTACTGGTGCAAATAGTTAGCATCATAACACAGTAGTAAACTCTTGACCTTTCCATTTCCTAAGTATAGCTAAGTTCATTTGATTTTAAAAGGCTTCACAACCTCCTTTAGCTAACAAAACATACATATATTCTGGCTACTGAAATGAGTCACAGCGTGCAATCAGTTGCCTGTTGCTGGAACGCCTATTGCCACAAATCCTGTTGTAATTACTTGCTCCCTTGTTGCCGAGATCACCACTATGCTAAGCAGTCAGAATTCATTTTCGCTCATTGGTAATCTCTCACAACGATAATGTTGGCCTATCAAATGCACTGTGTGGAACTGATTAGGTTACACAGGTAAGCCTAATGACAATTCCTTTACCATTATCTGTACACAGAAACAGACATGACACTGCGTATACGCAACATATTGCATTTGCAAGTAATTTTGCATTTCCATTTGACTTCCAGGTGTAAACTCGTTTATTTTCAATTTTTCACTTGTTTGCATGGGGATAATAGCGCTTTATGGCTTCATAAATCAAAGATTACTTTTAATTAAAATGCTTTGCTCTACCAGGGTATACAAATGTGCCGATAGCAGCAAGATACGCAGGGGCAACAACTGCAGTAGTAACAGCAATTCTCGTCTGAAGCAGTAAATTACTTTATTACATGCAGTAATTTTATTACAGTGATGAGCAATTTACCTCAACGCTCATAAATTTACGCATTCCACAGAGCAGCAGGCGAACTGACGGAGCCTCTTGGTTATAGGTGGCAACATGAGCAATTATGACCAACATGAATCGGCTTGGTAGATTAAGTCGAAAAGGGAGACTGGCTACTGGTTTACAGTATTTTCGGTAAGAAATATGGAGATAATTACGGGAAATTGTGGTTTTGTTCTTCGACTTCTTGTATCTTTGAAATGCAAAGAGGAGTAAGTAAGGGAACTTACGTATAGCTCAAGCTCTCTAAATAAAAAAGCAAGGTAAAATACCCACCTGAGTATTGTAAAGTATAATGAAATTATACTTTTCTCAAGCAATAACTAAGTAAATGAGTGACAGCGATGTTGCCAACACTAGTCAAAGAGTCAACTAGAAACAATACTACTTCAAAACAGTTGGTGCAAATTTTGTTCACCTAAATTGTGTTTACATCACAGTTATTAGGTTAGAAAATAGAGCGAAGTGTTTACTGCACTTTATGCTGAGCTATTGCAGCGAAAGATTCTAAGATTCCGAAAATCAATGAAGTTCACAATCCAAGAAATAAACATTCTGAAAGATCATCAATATAATTCCTTGCCTACAATATGATACAAGAAATTTAGAGCTAGCTGCTCTGCACACTCATTAGCTTCGAAAAACCTTAAAACAATGAACACTAAAAACAAACACATTGAACACTTTACTACGAAATGGAAGCTAGTTATTTGAAAATTCAGCAAAAGTTGTTTCCAACACCATTAAATACCACAACTTGTCATAAGTTCATAAGCATTCGACACGTTCACAGCTCTGACATAATGCGCCAGTTTCAGAGAAGTTCTGTGGAAGATTTCAAAGTAGAAAAGAGGTGAAAACTTCGCAGTACCAAGAGCTTTCACATCAAACTTCCCCGTGTCTCTGCCTTTATTTTAAAAGATCGTTATCAAAACTCATTTAAATTTTTCCAACTTTCTGATAGTACAACTCAGCCACACATATCTACAAATCCAAGTACAGGGAACATGCAGCGGAATTTTAATTCATTTGAACTTTGGTACTTTGAGAGACCTTGAAATTCCTACCACCTGCTTTCAGCATTACTTAGAGAAGCGTGTGTCAGCAATATGCGGTTTGTTTCTTTTTATGCGCATACAACATGTGTGACAGTACACTGTGGCAAGTCCATTAATATGTGTGAAGAGCAAAAGTGTCACTTTTAATGGAATTTATGTTTATGATTCAGCAACAGTCAAAGAAGAGCTGAAGTAGACTTGTGGCAGCGGGTGAAGTGTGTCTCTTCGTTTTGTTAGTTCAACAACTAAAAGTTGTTTTTAACATTTCTGGGCCGATGCACCATTTTTGCATTTATTATGGCAAGTATTACAGCTCAACAAGCGGCAAGTGCAATATGTCTATGGTATTAAATGGTATGGTATTGGTAATGGTATTAAATGCCTTAGAACGCCATGGTATGATATAACTTTGATAAGTCGATACTCTAACTCTTATAACACTTAAGAAACTAGACAGTGTCGGGAATATAAGCGTTGGTCATTAAATTTCAATATTCCAAGTGCATCAAAAAACCTATATCCCTACTTTCGGAAGGTGTAATTTTGCGTCAGTACAGAAAACATATTTCCATGAACGCCAAAGTTGCCTAATTAAGCAGTTCAAATGGGGGACGAGTCAAATAGACTTCACAACAGAAAATATTGTAAAAAGCAATCGATTATATATGGTCACGAAATCTGCTAGTTATGATTGTACTATTTTAAGCTTTTACCCGATAATAATTGAAAGCTTTTTTTACCGTATGCAGTTAATACTCTTTCTCAGTCACACATCACTGCCTTTATGACAGTTTTGGTTCACCTCTTCGCCTTTTAAGTTTTTCAATGTACAAACGTTAAAGCTCTAATTTGGTTTGAAAAACGAAAAGTGAAAGGTCAAACTGGCTGTGTTACAGATTTCTTATACTTTATATAGATAATTGATAATAATAGAGGCAATTAGTTCGCAACCCACACCTGAATAGATTCTCAATGTACGAAAGGCAATTGAACATATTTGACAAAAAATTCATTATGTTTGGATCGTTCACGCGAAATAGTGAAGTAGGTTTGTAAATTTTTACTATCTACAGTATTTTTTGTCAGAAGCAAAGCATTTAGCAGTTTTTCCATCAGTTGCCACAAATTCATGCACAGCTAATACAAAGTTAAAAAACACCAAGGTTGTTAAAACTGAGTATTAATAAATAAAAACTTTTGTAAAAGGCAGCAATCTCTAAGCAATTCTAATTTTATTAAAATTGGTAGGCTTACCATATATCACTTAAAAAAGCAGAACTGAATGTTTGTACTCTAATGCATCCAGTTATGGAGCGGTGAAAGCTACCTCCATATATAATGTTATAAATATTTGAGCAAACGTAATCATATAAGCACCCAAGCACTATAATTGGGAAATAACTACACAGTTCCAATGTGTTCAATTTATCTGATTAAATTTGATAATTGAAAATACAGATATATGTTGCCAGGTACAACAATCCAAATAGTCGAAATTTCGCCCGCTAATGAAATCAATTCAAAGTGAGCAATGAAGCTTAACAGAAGTAGCGGAAGTAGTTCACTTTGCATTGACGCATACACAATTTGAAATTAATACAGTTGATTATCATCACATTTTCTATCCATCTCCTTACCAGCCAGCTAACCAATCATTTATAAAATTTTATTTGATTTTCCAATAATCTGAGATCTTGAAAAATTTAACAAGAAGGGTTAATGTCAGAAAATATTAGTGTATTCGCTTTAAAACAAATAGAGTCTCTCTCACGCTATAGTACCATAACTGGTAAGTATAAAAATGACTTTTTCACATAACAGCAAGTAACGAACTATCCATATAACTACAATTAACTTTCCATCTTCCGCTTACGCAATGCGGGCTTTAGTTTCAGTTTGCCATAACAGGATACGGCAAATTTCCCGCAAAAGCTTCTGCAGCGCAAATTGCTTCTGGGCGGAACTGCGACAAAGTATTTTTTCCCCGTGAAGATATATGTATGTAGGATTCATTTTAAAACACAGCGTTCTTAGTTTTTTTTTTATTCTTTATTCGCACTTGTTTACCTTCATGCGGCGGAGTGACCGCTTTTTACAAACTTTGCTTAGCGACTGACTCTTAGCGACTAGTCCTTAATTTCTATTACAAATGGACGATAAATATGGACCGTTACAATGATGGCTGCTGATGGAGGCTTCGTTAATTAACAGATGAGTTACAATGTTGCCATCTGAACTACACGTTATTCGTTCAATGACCATACTGCCATCTGTCCTGTATATTATTCCCTCCTACATGTATTTTTATTATGATAACAAGCTGAAAAGGTGTAAATATATATTTCCGTAAATATGAAATTTATGCTCGTGCCTTTAATAATTGATGGATAAAACATTTCGCAAAAGGATGGGCTCAACTGAGAATTTCAATTTAATATACTTTATAATTAATTCGAAATGTTAACAACCAAAATTAATACCAAATACATGCTAAATCTTAAATTATTAAATAAATTTTATGTAGAAAAGCTGAATTCACTCTCAAAATATACAATATGCTTTTCAGGTAAGTTCTCTTTAAATATTATACTTCAAACACAAACATTTTCATTTTCAAAGTAAAAGTCTATTGATAAGCAAGACGAACGAGCAGAAAGTGTAAAATAAGCACTTAGCCCTTATACATTTATAAAATCAGCTTCCATCTCGGAATTTGCCAGTAACACGCCTTAAACTTTCATCAATGGGGTAGCTTGTGCTTAAAAGCTGACATAGCAATTTTCATGCAAATTTGAGTATAAAGAGACAAAAATGCAGCAAAAAACAAGAAAAAAATAATATAAGATGTAGAAAATTCAAAAGGCTATACAGAATGAAAGGCAGTATAAATTGAAGCCAACGTAACCTTACTTACTTTTAATACATGTGCGAGTACATCCCATCCACAAAAAAAGATTTTCTTATACAGAAAGCTGTCTCTTCTTATCACAGTCTACTTTACTTCTACATTTGTACTTCACTTATCAACTCAGAAATTGCCTCAATTTTTCATATTTTATTTGTCATTTTCGCTGATTTGAAAGTTGAATTAAAAAGCCGTCTCAATTTTTATGGTTGGATAACAAATATTGCATGTCAATAGAATAAGCTTTAATTATATATTATGTGTGCGAAGGAAGGTATTAAGTTGCTGATTCCAAGAATCACTGTCAATAGTCCCTGCTGCAAATTTCAAAAATTGAAATAACAGTAGCACCAAATGTTGTTGTTAATTGTGATACATTTATATAGGACACCGGTGTGCTATGGACCATTATGACAATAAGTTCTGTGTCTGTTCATGCTTAATTTGACCCGGCTGTCGTCCGACGGTTGGCACGGAATTCCGTTGTTTTTCGCAGCATATCTGGCATAGCGGCGAAGAAGTCAACAAACTCAACTGGCATATAAAAGAAAAGTTCTCACATATATCTAAACATATATGTATATATTCCTTTATATGTATATGTGTGTAAAAAAATTACACAAGCGCGTTTTATATTCATTTGTACGCAAACTAAATAACAACAATGTAATATGTACTACCATTAAGGCTACAAATGAAACTCAGTGCAGCCGCCGTCTTATTATAAAGTTATGAGATTGAAGCACACATATTTGCATACACCTTTACTTAATTTTAAGAGCTTCCTGTCATTTGCATTACAGCATTTTGTACTTAAAGATCTTAGGGAACTTTCTAAAACATAAATAGCGAATTCAATTTTAGTTCATTAATTTTTTTCTAAATTCTTTTATTAAGGTTTTTATAGAACTTGCTTTTAAATATTTTTTACTCACATGTTTAACAGTACAAGTAGCGAACTAAACCGACTCAGCTCGTCATGCTGATAATGTATATATACATTTATATGGTTGACGACGTTTCGTTCTGGTGTTTCAAACTTCGTGGCAAAATTAATATGCCCTGTCCAAGGCAACTTTTCTCGGCTGAGACCTTGTTCACCCTCGCAAGCTTTGTTTCGGTTTTTAAACTAAACCTGCATGTCATACGTATATTGAGTGTGCTGTGAATTATTGATGTTGCCGCATTTTTCTGTTTGCACTGCAGTCATCACTTTCGACAAATTTCCTTCACTCTTCCGTCCATTCCATCCAGCAAGATTTTTTGGCCAAATCTGCAGCAGATGCTGTTGCTTTTGCGGGTGTAAAGTACCTTGGATGGCAGTTGTTATTTGTTGATACTCTCTACTGGGGCATTCGACTGCACTTAAACGTATTATCGACATCTTTCATGGCATTTTAATGAGCACACATAGTAACTTGAATCTGTAACATACAAATCTTTTTTAGTGTAAGTTAAAGCTGTTTGTTTAATACCTTAAAAAATTCTGCACATTTTGCAACTATGTAAATGTACATATATGATCACATACTGATAGGTCTCCTTACCTTCAATTTCGTTATATTGGTTAGCTTCGGAGTCGGTGTTTTCTCGTAGTCAACATGGTATGTGCTCATAAATATTACCATATTTTACGATTATTTCCTCGCTTGGCTTGTCTTCCCACATACAATGTAGTTGGGAGCACATTACATTAAAAATTTGAATGAGGAATATGGAATGCATCCTTGTGTTATGTAAGCTATCACAAACCCACAAATTACCCAAATTTTGAGAAAAGCCTTTCATACCCTCCTCCCAGTTCTTCATATGCTCAAATTTAATATTGAAATTACTTTGGATAGTAGCAACTTGCTTACTATGAGGCTTTAAAGTCAGTAGGGTGGTCCTTTTATAAACTGAATGATAAGAAAACTGATTTTAAGGTACAGGTTGCCTAAATAATATCACTTTACAGATTCAGCAACAAAAGCAATGAGGGATTTGATATAATTTTCAAATATATTTTTACTAAAACAATTTTACATTAATTGTAACAAAAGATCTAATTCTTGTTGGCATATAATTGACCTGTGTGCCCGAAATGAGTCCATATGCAGTGTTATGTGGAAGAGGATGAGATTTTTTAATTCATTAAGCAGTTTCATTCAAACCTTTGCATGGCCGATCTTTTAGGTGAAATTAAAAAACAAAACATTATGATGATGAGACAGCGCTAAGCCCTGTTAGACAATTAACATACGACCTAAAAAAATGAAAATATGCCGAGCTTGCTTATTAAATGTTGCATATAAGCTTTGCATAGTCTGTGCGAAAAAAACAGCAACAAATAGGAAATGGAGTGAAAAGTACTGAATAACACAGGATATGATTCAGTGGCCTAAAATCTTTTTAAAGTGTTCCGAATTTCTTCCGTTTTTACTCCTCTTATAACAAGTATAGGGGAAACGAATATTGAGGTCGCCAAAGGCAAAGCATTGAGAAAACAAAATGCAAATATACACACGCTAGTATTTCGCCACATGGAGCCGGGTATTAAAGATTCAATTCAATTGTGAATTCATTACACATTTGGGTCAATCGATTGGAAGAACAATCGATACTTTGATTTTATATGCTGTTAATGGGGTTTTTGATGGGGCAGTTGTAGTTGAAGATGATGCCGATATTGTGAGGTTTAGTACTATTTACAAATATGTGGTGTCTACAGTAAATTTTTGAGTTGTAAGTCTTACAAAGCGGAGAATATAAGTAAATTGTAAAATTAGACATTTCTGCTCTTAAAATGTTCATCATCAGAAAGTTACTTTTGTTATCCAGAACAATGTTGTATTTACTAGAACTGAATCAAATTCATTAAATTTTTATTTGTATTTCAGTTTTTAGCGAAAAAGTAATAACCTCTCGCTCTTCGCTCCCACCTCCGGAAGGACCTCAATTGGCCTTATAAATACATTCATTTTGATATACAGAACAATCCACTCTCATATACCTATGAAGCCAGCCATACTAACACTATTCATATCAACACAGTAGAAATCTCAGCAAAATTCATATTGACTTATGTACACTTCAATGCATTCAATTAAAACCAATGCAAATATTTCCACTTAACCCACCCCATTTTGGTGTGCACTGCACCATAAATCGCCCCCACCTTCCACAAAATCCATATCCTTATTCATAGAAGCCTTTACTGATGGTCTCGCAAGCACATTTTCGCTTGCCTCGATTTTCCTGCTTGCATCAAGTTCGCCTCCCTCACCAACAACAACAACAACAATGAGTATGCAAACTAGCGCATCTACACCCGCCTGAGAAATGCCGATTAGGCAGTGCCGCTAATATCCCACTTCACATTCCACAACAACAACAGTAACACCAACTGTATCTTCCACCACTAAAGTTAGCTGTGATATTGGTGAGGAAAGCATGCACAGATTGTTTTGAAAATTTCGGGAAATTACTATTTTCAAATGAAGATGAAAAAGGCTTCGTTGTTTTGGTGCTCGAATATTAATGTTGTAATGTACCAATAAACGGCGAAATTTGATAGTGCTGTTTGCTAATTTTTCGACTACGAAAAATTGCTTTTTTAACTTCATAAATTCTAGAAAATGGAAAACATTTATGACAATTTCTTGATTTTGGTTAAGCTTTACAATGTAATTGCACTGAAACATAATTTTATTTATTTTTTAACCTTAAACCAAGGTCTAGAAGACGTAAAGCCATTTTGTTCACTTCCGACTGTTTGAGTGACCCAAATACTCAAATACAATATAAACTATCTGATATGCCCTCAACAAAACGAACAAAGTATCAATTGAAAGCAAGATTTGAACACCCATCACTTCAAGTACGGTCTGGAGTCGAGTCGCAAGTAGATGCCGGAAGAATGTCAAGAACCGAAAAAAAGAGAATGTAAACATGCTGCTTTCGACAGCACGAATAGGAGCTGCTTTTATGCCGGGATTTCTGAATTTGGTAACCCCGCAAAACTAATACGGCTGTGTAAACTGACGTTGAGCAGCACCAAAAGCTCCGTCAGGATCGGGAAGGACCTCTTCGATACAAAACGATGTTTCAGACAAGGCGACTCCCTATCGTGTGACTTCTTCAATCTGCTGCTGGAGAACTTAATCGAGCAGGTACAATCCTTTATAAGAGTGTACAGCTGCTGGCGTATGCCGATGATAATGATATCATTGGCCTCAACACCCGCGCCGTTAGTTTTGCTTTCTCCAGACTGGACAAGGAAGCAACGCAAATGGGTCCGGCAGTGAGCGAGGGCAAGACGAAATATCTCCTGTCATCACACAAACAGTCGTCGCACTCGCGACTTGGCTCTCAGGTCTCTGTTGACAGTCATAACTTTGAAGTTGTAGATAATTTCGTTTATCTTGGAACCAGCGTAAACACCACCAACAATGTCAGCCTGGAAATCCAACGCAGGACTAATCTTGCCAACAGGTGCTACTTCGGACTGAGTAGGCAATTGAAAAGTAAAGTCCTCTCTCGACAAACAAAAACCAAACTCTATAAGTCGCTCATAATTCCCGTCCTGCTATATGGTGCAGAGGCTTGGACGATGACAACAACCGATGAGTCGCCCTTAAGAGTTTTCGAGAAGGGTCTGCGAAAGATTTACGGTCCTTTGCGCATTGGCCACGGCGAATTTCGCATTCGATGGAACGATGAGCTGTACGAGATGTACGACGCCATTGACATAGTTCAGTGAATTAGAAGACAGCGGCTACGCTGGCTAGGTCATATTTCCCGGATGGACGAAAACACTCCAGCTCTGAAAGTATTCGACGCTGTACCCGCCGGGGGAAGCAAAGGAAGAGGAAGACCTCTACTTTGTTGGAAGGACCAGGTGGAGAAAGACTTAGCTACGCTTGGAATATTTAATTGGCGCCACGTAGCGAAAAGAAGTAACGACTGAAACATGTGTGGACCATGTTTAATAAAATTGGTTAATAGACGTACATGTAAAACTAGTTACCACACAACGATATTATCATGTTAAATTTTTTCATTAGAGTTTTTCTTCTTTAATATGCCATGGACTTTTCCACCTGACTCCCTTCTACTGTTTTGTTATTTTACCTCATAACAAACTAAATACGATTAACAAAAATTTTCGGCTCTACAAAACAATTTTCCAATTTGATTGTATGTAAGTATTTATCGGTACAGCCCTTTAAGAAAACACGATAGAACATTTCATTCTAAAACTTATTAAATTCTATGTCCTTTTTTCTGTACTCAAAGTAACCAATCG
Source organism: Bactrocera zonata (assembly GCA_037783105.1). NCBI lineage: Eukaryota > Metazoa > Arthropoda > Insecta > Diptera > Tephritidae > Bactrocera > Bactrocera zonata. Next base: position 172,393 of record JBAWJQ010005218.1, on the reverse strand, counting down.
TACAGTTATTACAAAGTTCTTCACGTAAATGATATTAATTTTTTACCATTGATGGCGATCCGAACAGATTTATTTGTGAGACTTTTTAGTCAACCTAAATACATATTATATATAAATAAAGTAAAGAGGCACATTTAATTTACATAGAAGAACGTTAATGAAAAAAGAAATTGGATTTCTTAGACACCAACAACTCAGCATTCCGTTAATCGATTTCAACCATTGGTTTTGCTCCAGCTCCTTTCGTTTAAGAAATCTTTGGCATAATTAGACATCACTTTAGCTGTCGGCCAACAACTGCCGACTTATTACGATGGATATCTAAAATTAAATTCAAATAGCTTGCAGACTATGTCAGAGAAAGCAATTTGCTCATTTTCTGGAGACGGAAGAATTTGTCATCAAAGTTTTTTTATTTACTGTCAATGAAATGTCTCTTTATTTCTGCATGTGAACTCTGCGCAGCTTCTTTAATAATTGGGCATTCTCCCGTCATCCTTCATTTATATATTTCATTACTTAGGTTAGGTTAGATGGCTGATCAGAGATCGCACATGGACTGATAAGTAGTCCTTTGTGAAGCCATTGAAAATCGAACTCCCGTGTTCGGACTCAGATATCGGCAAACCGTTTAGTAGCCAATACAAATTTGCAGAGGCGCTTAATTTCTATGCCCGCCAGGTCAGCGGGTAGTCTGAAACTATGTGCACCCAGGTGTCTAAGCCTTGATCTCCCAAAAGCAGGGCAGTCAAGAAGGAAGTGCTGGCTAGTTTCTACTGCATCTTCTTCTAAGCAGCTTCTGCATGCGGCGTCCGGTAAGATTCCCAGTCTTACCGCATGTATGCCAATAGGGCAGTGGCCCGTCGAGAGCTCCATCATTAATGAGAGGCTAGCCTTACTGAGGGCAAAGAGATCACTAGATCTTCTACGATCTATCTTGGGCCAAAAGGCCCTTGCGACCGCACAGGTACCAATGCTGGACCATCGCCGACCGAGCAGCCGCGAGGCCCAGCTATCCAGTAGTAGAGAACAAGAAGACGCAGGAGCACCTACCCGTTCCCATTCTACCGACAGCGATTCCAGGGTACCTTTTCTTGCTAGCTCATCAGCCTTGCAGTTACCTGGGATTCCGCTGTGGCCCGGCACCCACACAAGTCTTATAATAAAAGCTTCCGCCGCCAGAGACAGTGACACCAGACACTCTTCGACCAACCCTGAACGCACTGTGAATGAGTTCAGGGCTAGTATCGCCGCTCTGCTGTCTGAGTGAATGGTCACCTCCCTGAAGGTAGAAACTCTCTTGAGCAGCATATCTGCTGCTACCTTGATGGCTGCAACCTCGGCCTGAAAAACACTGCAATAGTCGGGAAGTCTGAAGCTGGATTTTATGGAGAGCTTCCGACAGTAGACCCCTCCTATTTCATTACTTTGTATTTGTAGATTCTTGTTAAGCGTTGTTGTGGTAAACATAATAAGAAGTGACAAGATGGTGAGAAGAATAATAAGACGGGGAAGTTTAATTTCCACCGATTTCCGCAGCCAGCGAGCTGAAGAGTGCAAGTGTTTCACTTAGAAAAGAATACGAAAACATTAACAAGGCAGTTCGACTACATCATATTAGCTATGTATACGAAACCAAGATAAAACATTTCCTAAACAAAATACCGATTGGGAGTAATATTCATGTGTATTTCCCGTCACACGTTGTGCTCATATGGCGGCAGTGAGTCACGTTCCTATTAATTAAACATATTCAAGTGGGTTTGCGTAACCTCGACGAAGAGATCCCTAAATATGAACATATTAGCTGCCTCCACACGCTGGCGACCACATCGACAAAATGCTCTTGTACTTTTTTGTTGGACAGAAGTGGTCAAGTACCACTTATCAGCACTTCAAATGCCTTTTCCATTTTCGCTTTCACTAACAACTCAATTAGGCCTTGACGCTCTTGATACTTTTTCTTTACTCGTCCTGGTGCTTTGCAATGATGATGATTTCAATATAACATAATAATAAATGCATTAATTAAAATGACACTATGGCGCTCTGCTTTGATGAATTTTCCAAATAAAACTTAATATTTTTAATGCAAATACAACTCAATAAATTATACAATACATAAATCTGCAGGATTAGGAGAACAAATCCTTAGTGGCTCAAATAACATGAATGGCGAATTCAAATCAATATTGAGTTATGCATGTGAAACTTTTTTTGTACTTGCTAGCTTAGCTGCAGAGCGGATTAAAGCAATTGCTAGAATAATGGAATAAAGGAATCAGCAAAGTTCGCGCTAATTAAATAACTTTGAGCCATTAATGGCAGAGTTCTTAAACTTTCGCCAGTTAAATAAAGCTGGTTTTAAACGATAAAAGGATTAAATTATTCGTGGATATGTTCAAAATTATTTAAATTAGAAAAACCGCTGCAATTCGTTTACAAGGAATATTGGGAAATGGCAAAATTGATTTGTTGTAAGAATATTGAATTTGAAGCGAGCTTTTTCCGTTAAACTTTAACCGAATTGAAGATCTCTAAATATATATTAAATTTACAAAAAATATTCAACGAAAATAACACTTCAAGAACTTTTGTTTTCAAATTTTAACTAGAACTTCCCTATACTGAAATCAATCGAATTTCCTAAAATTCCTACTTTTAGCTTATTCCTAGCCATTTAAATTCACTTCTTTTGAAAGTTTTTAACCAGTTTGTGAGCTTATTCTACCGTGTTCTAACCGATTGATAGTAAGTTTGTTGTTCTTTCCATGCCGTAAGTTTACTAGCTGCACCACAAACTTTTCTTCATGAACTTGAAATATGAGGCAATCAAAGGGAGCGCTGAAACTAATGCGAAAGTCAAAACGGAAATAACAGCAGTTACGCACCCTCCTTGCTCCGCCAACTTTTCCCAGCGTGATTGAGTTGCAGTTAGGAGAGTTATTAGGAATGAAGTTCAAGCGCAAACCTTAGCCATCAACAAAAGGCACCAGTTGTATAATGGTTCATTAGTCAAAATAACTAAAATTTAAAATGGAGATATAGTAAAGAAATAATCTTCAAGACTCTCGGAATAGTTAAACATGCATAAAATTGTAAATAAATAAAGTCAAGAAAAAAATTATAGCAATAAATGAACATCTATGTTTGCATCTACCAATACACATAACACAACCATAGCCTTCCCAAGCATTCCAGAGGAGCTCAGCAAACGCATTGAAAGCACCCACGCACGGCAAAAGCAAGCACAAAGAATAATAGCAGCAACAATAACTGCTTCTTAAGTGTTTTCCTCGGATCCCTCCTCAGCCGTCGGTGTACGTGTCCTCCCAATTTTCTTAGTTTGTTTATTAGCTTTTCTTTCCTCAACAAGTAGCTGACTAGTGAGTCTTCTGATGAGCTCAGTGGAGAAGTTATTTTGTTTCCATGAGTTCCTTACTAACAGAATAAACCAAATCTTGCTTAGCTGTAGTGGCAAATGTGAGTTTATACTCATTTTAATATGAAATGCTTCAGTGATTTCACAAATCTGGAAAAAAGGCTGGGCCGTATGTAACAAAACAATTGACATTAAATGAGTCAAGTGATCAAGATTATTCGAATCTGCTATAGGAAAAAAGCAAGACTTTATTCAAAATTAAAAAGTTTTTATTGTATTCTTCAAAATCTATGTCGTCCCCGTCAAATTAATCTCCATTGGCTCCTATACACTTATGCCAATATTTTTTCCAATTCTGGAAACAGTTGGTAAAGTCAATTTCCGGTATAGAATCCAATGTTTAATTGACTCACCCGGTTTCTCAGAGCCGTCATTTGAGTTTGCTAAATAGCCAGAAGTCTCTCGCAGCCATATTAAACAAATACGGTGGCTGCGGCACGATATTGGTTGAAAATTTGCGAAGAACTCACAACGAATCAATGCAATATGCGATAGTGCATTATCGCGGCGTAAAACCCAAGCTTCGCGCAAGGACGCATAACACTCAAATAACATTCCTTGTTGACAGTTTGGCCGGTCGAAAGAAAATAGTAGTACACCATACCTCGATAATAGAACAAAACTGTCAACATTACCTTGGTTTTTTCTCCGCTTTGACGTTGTTTTTTCAGTCTCTGCTCATCTTTGCTACGATATTCGGCCGGGTCGTAAGCATAGATCTAAGACTCATCGCTAGTAATAATACGTTTCATGACATCCAGACGTTGGCGCGACGCTGTCTTTCGAAAAAATTTTGTAATTTCGAACCTTTCGTGCTTTCACTTTTCATAGGTCCAAATAGTCTTTCTAAATGGATTTCACTGGTTCTTTCGATATTTCAACGATGCCAATAAGATCTCTGACTTGTAATCGTCAAGCACTAAATCCTTTATTTTATTAACATTTTGATCATCACTTGCTCGCGCCAAATTTATCCTTTCCAACATTCTGAACGTTTCGGCACCAGAAATTTGATTTCACACATAAAACGTAATGAAACCTTTTTGTTGAATAATTTCACTTATCAATAAAACTGCCAAATGCACTTTAAGTACCTCAGAAAGAAAAGCGTATACTAATCACTAATGATTATATTAATGTGACATTTGGCACAGATGTCGTAGACAGTCATACCAACTTAAAAACTAATGAGTTTTCGCGCGAAATTTATATTAAAAACTCATACTATATTTTGGCCACAATAGTATATCTGATTCAGATAAAAATCAATCCATAATTCAGTTCATTTAAATGATTTAGCCCCGACAACTTATGACATGAACAAGCTAACGGTCAAGGTGAGTAATTACATTAAAATCAAAAATAGATCAAATCTGCTTCCCACTCATTAACCATGAACTAAAAATTAATTCAATGACACTCCAAGTCAATCAGCTAACAAATTGCAATGAAATGATAACTTGACGTAGACATGAGACACTTACATACTAACAAGTCTCGTTCCATTGCCTTTACTAGAATCTGTTAGTGTTGGCAGGCAAAGTGAAAAATGAAGTTATCATTTGTCGCACTTTTTGGTAACCACTCACTCTTACACACTTTCATTGGAATATGCTGCCGTTACCGGTTGATGTGTTAACTTTTATAAGCTTCTCAGAATATTCACTGGCAACATTCTCCGACAGCAGTGGCGCGAGTTAACGTATATTGAATTATGTCACTCAAATATGAAGCTTTTAAAATTTATTGAAGATAAATCATCATCGTTTTCCAACTAATTACTCCCAACGTCTGTAAAAAATGATAAAATCAAGTTCGTGAGTAAGTGGAACAGGCGAGGCATAGCGCAACTAGGTGGCTTCTCAGTGAAAGTGACAAGAAAGGCATGACTTGTATATGGTAGTTATTCATATTCACTAAAAAACTCAAACTTTAACAATATATTGGCTTCACTAAATTTTGGCACCTCCGATAATAAACTGAATAAAGCATATATGCAAAAAGCTGTTTTATAAAGGAAAATCATATAATTAATTGCCTTATTAATAAAAAATCGTTTAACGGTGTATTGATGCTTAGAAATTTTTGTTATACCGACAGCTGTCAACACTTATCCGAGACGATTTTGTTTCCAACAAATTTTAATATTTCAAACGGTTTCCGCCTTAGCATTAATTACATTTTTCTTCTTCAGTATAAATTACTTTCTAGCCATACTTCTGCTTGGCTATCTATTTAAAACCTGACCTTGATTAATAAACTTCTAGCTTTGGTAGGAGTAAAAGCTATATAATTTAACTCCACGAAATGTACAAATAGAAACTACAACAACCGCGAAGTAAGAAGTGCGAACACAGCATTTTCGACAATATCGAAGTAATCGTTTCACCGACAAAGCGTCACTGTGGCACCACAGTGAAATGCGTTTGCTTGCTTGGAGCCAGTGTAAGTAGTGACGTTTTTTCGCTGTTGTTAACTTTGGTTTTTGCCCTTCGTTGGTCTTGACACTGAGATATGTGCGGAACCGCCTATTTTGCTACCCACTGCCTAGATGCCTTTACAAGCCAACGCCACATCTTCAAATTTTCGGATAGGCGAAGTAGTCGCATTTTCTTCTTTTTATTGCTGGATTTCTTTCATTTAATTTTTGACTGTTTCGAACAGTTTACTTAACTAAATTTGGCGTAGTTTGCAAAGAGTCAATTGCACTCAACTGGAAAAATGGAGTATCCTTCTCATGCATTTGCATGCAAGGCAAACAGCGCAAAACAATGCTAGTTGTAAATAACGGCACTTATCCAACAAATTTCACTAATCCAATTATTTTCAAATGGCGTTGAGAATGCAAAAGGAAAGTTTCAATATTCTGTTATTTATCTGCAGCAAAACATATTTTGTCCTCAGGCACAACTGAAATACATTTAACATACCAAGCCATTGAACAAATTTTCTAGCTATTCATTGAAAGGACAAATTTAGTATAAAAAAATTGTTGTAAACGAATATTACGGTTGTCTTCACATTCGCATAGCTTGACATAAAACTCAGCAAATTATTTAATAATTAGAAAAGTTTTATTGGCATAGTAAATTCGATAGCTTTCCTCAACTTGGTATGCTTCTGCGACCTTCAAAAGTTTATGATACTTCGATTAGTTTTGAATAGTTTTGTAACGATTTTTTCTTTCTAAGAATTGTTTTTATTTAACCTAAAACCAATTTGTATTCGCAGAAATTAGTTTATAGGAAGCTGTGTACAGTTTCAATTTCTAACTAAAAGGCAGAAATAACCAAAAAAATTTGCTTCAACCACAATAAATGCTCGCGACTAATATCTCCTCGTTCTTCCCTCTTCGTTGCCTTAAGCTCATCTTCTTATTCACTAGAAGATGGGGAGTTGTTGAAAAAAATGCAGAAGTGGCCACGAAAGTAGCGCAAAGCCAACAAGTCCTTGTCAGCCAAACGTCGTCACAGTCAGTCACATTTAAAAAGGCCTCAACCTTAAGTAACTGCACAAAGTTGCTTTAGTAAGTTGAAACGAAAGTTAAATGTTGCAGCACACAAATAATGCATGGATCCGTGTAATTAAGTAAATATGTACATGCAAACATGCAGATACTTAAACTACATGTTTTACCATGTGTTAATAGTTCGTTTGATCATTTGCTTAAGTCTTCTGGGTGAAAGTAGCCCTCATACTAGTATAAATGCGGTTAAACACTAACAAACATAATGGAAAACAGGAGTTAAAAAAAAATAAATGAAGAGGGAGAACTTCAGATATTCTGATCCAATTTCTTTACTTCATTCGAGGGTCACCACGGAGCTCTTTATTGGACGTTAAGTTAAAAGTCATATAACATCTGATTTGATGGAAAATCAACAATGCAAGTTCAGCATATTCATATTTCTAACGAAATTTCATTACTAGCAGATATTAGTTAAAAATATACTTACTGATATACTATTATGCCCAAATAAAATAAAAAAATAAGGTCATATTGTATATATTTGGAAAATTCTTTATTTATTCCTCCAAATCAATTTCATCCCCTTCAAAGTAATCCCCTCCCGATGCAATGCACTTATGCCAACGGATTTTTGAATCTTCGAAACACTGGTTGTAGTCACTTTCCGGGATGGCCTTCAGTTCCGTCTTCGCTGCGGCTTGAATCTCCTCTATGGTATAAAAACGGTGTCCCCGGAGAGGTCTTTTGAGCTTGGTGAACAGCCAGAAGTCGCACGGCGCCCGATCAGGTAAATACGATGGTTGCGGAACGATATGGGTTGTGTTTTTGGCGAAATGATCACGAATTACGAGGGCAGTATGGGATGGTGCATTATCGTGGTGTAAAAACCAAGAATTGTCTTTCCACAATTCCGGCCTTTTTAGGCGGATAGCGTTACGCAAACGACGCATAACGTTCAAATAATATTCCTTGTTGACTGTTTGACCGGTTGGAAGGAATTCATAATGCACAACACCACGATAATCGAAGAAAACAGTCAACATGACCTTGATTTTTGAGCGACTTTGCCGCGATTTTTTTTGGTCTCGGCTCTCTTTTGGCACGATATTCGCTCGATTGATCGGTTGTTTCGGGGTCGTAAGCATAGATCCAAGTCTCATCGCCAGTAATAATGCGTTTCATTATACCTTGGTAGTCGGAAAGTATCGTTTCACACACTTTAACGCGACGCCTTTTTTCCAAAAATTCAGTGTTTTCGGTACCAGTCGAGATTTGACGCGCTTGAGACCTAAAACATCCTTCAAAATGGTATGGACTGAACCTTTCGATTTGCCAACTTCATCAACAAGGTCTCTAGTTGTTAATGGACGGTTTTTCAACACCAAATCTTTGATTTGTTGAACGTGAGCTTCGTCGGTTGAGGTTGATGGTCGCTCTGGACGCTCTTCGTCTTCGACTCGTTCACGGCCGGCTTGGAACTCACTACACCACTTGTAAACATTTTTTTTAGACATAGCCTCATCACCAAAGGCTTTCTGCACCATCCTCAACTTATCCGAAGCAGAAAATTGATTTCGTAAACAAACTTAATACAAACAACAAATTTCGACATCGCAAAAAACGAAAAACTCACTTTTAGCAGCTCACAAAACGACACGTATCTCACACTAATGAATATTTTAACATGAAGTTTGACATAAATGTGACTGACAGTACAACCAACCTAAAAAAAAAATAATTCGATGCGCGCAGTTTAAATTCAAATGACACCTTATTTTTTGGACACAGTGTCCAAAGACACATACGAAGCAGCTAATTAAATCTGCTGAAAGCCAATTAAATTAAAAGCAACGGACACAAAGGCTGTGTTCACATAACTCATTTCTCTTCGCCAGTTCAGATCCTCATACGTACGAACTTATGTCTTTGTAATCGTGTAAGCATTCTCATGTGCCTGCTAATCCCTGCACCTAAATTAGTTTTATTTTAATGAAAACAGTCGCAACTCAAGTTCACTGGATGAGGGGGCAAAAGAGAAAAATGAAAATAGTGTTTCCAAGTTTAATTAGGTGATATGTACATACACATATTGTTTTTGTGGAGCCCACTGACATTCCTTATCTTCATCAAAAAATCTTTGCTTTCTCTGCAAACACAGAAAATGAAATGAAAGTGAAATTCCCAGCACATTTGCGCATGTGAATGTAAATTTATTGTGTTATATGTATGTGTACGTGAACAACAGTGACATTTCCACAATATTCATTTAGTTTTATTATTTATTTTACTTTTGTGACTTTTGCTACAAGTTTTTCCTAAACAATGGGCTTCATTTTGACGATTTAATTAAACTTCTACATTCATACATGAATATGAGAAAGAAAACTCTGCCGCTTGACGGTAGCGACGAGAGTTCAACTAAATGCAATACTATAGGTTGAAGTGTATGTTGAAATGATCTTCAGAATTCTTTGAAAAGTTCCTTTGTAAAAGCACGTCAAGGCTTCTTCGAAAGTATTAGGAAGAAAGGTTAAGAAAAGCGAGAGGAGCGACAGCCAAAAGCAGATATATGTGCAAAAGAAACAAGGGAAGGATTAAGGCAAAAATCGTATGACGGGGATCAACCCTGTATACAAGTACATCACAGAAAACTGGAAATAATGACGAATCTTATTTAGAAAGTCTCAGGAACGTATTTCGGAAGATTTTCTGATTTTTCTGAATTCTCTATAGAACTGAAATTCTAATATGGCACTTAAAGTTATTTTACTTGGCTGATCCTTTACTCCCATATATTCTTCGTATTATGATGTATTCTGAATAAATAAAAAATATGATCAGGTGAAGCAGAAAATGAGACATACATATATATATTCAGAATATTCATATAATAAACTAACCGTGATTTGTATATTTTAGTTTAAAATTATGATTTCCTTCCTATAGAAAATATAAAAATACCGGCCCTCAGCATCCCTAGAGCAGAGATTCAAAACGAATTTTCAGGGAATTGTTTCCAGCTACCCCAATAAGAATCACCTTGCGCGAGTTCAAAGAAAACTGTCTACGTCTATCGAATGCTCTCTGTTTTGCTAAGAACACGTGATTGCGTATTTAACTCTCTGTTTGTTTGTTTACACTTGACGTGTACGGGAAAGAGCTCATAACTGGTGTGTTCGGTACACGAGCTATCAGAGCTGAGTTTTACCAAAAAGAGAGAATGAAAACTGAGCACATGAACATCAAATTTAGTACACTTCTTAATGGAGTTAACAGAGCGGTACATAATTTCATTGCATTCATTTCTCTCTTTGTTTCTACATATATTATTTTATTTAATACCTTGCTAACAGAACCCACCTACGCTCACTATACAGAATTCCTGCTATTGGCACAACAGGGAAAGAGTTCACCGCTACATAGCAGACAACATGACTGCTAACTAGGCAGTGGTATGAACCAGCTGTAAACACCTCTGTTAGCTTCAACAGCAAAGCAAAGCGTAAACAGAGAACCGCGAAACCAACAGCTCCGGCAAATGCTACCGCAGCAGCGTCGCCGCCAGCGAGAGGGACCACGTGGACACCAATTATGTGCTCAAGGATGCAGCAATAGCAGCACTAGCACCAACACAAGTACACAAGCCAACTATTTCAGCAGCGCTGCTTTCATACACAGCCTCCGCATCCACGATGTTCGCATCTGCGCCTTCCGCCTCAGCTCGTTGCTCGGCTACTCGGCTGGCACTTGGCTTTTTACCTCAGTCGCAGCGGAGATTCAGTTCAGTTTAGAACGTGGGCTTGAACGAGACGGTTCGCTACTTGTCGGCAGCAACGAGCAATGTGGAAATAGAAGAAGATATTAAAGAATTAAAGCAGAAGCCAAGAGCAAGCAGAGTAAAGTCCCACAAACATACATTTGTGCTGCCAAGTGTTGCGCGGTTGAGAGGTGTTCTGGTGGCCCGTGCCCAAGCGTGAAGTGTGTTCAAACTTAAACTCCCGTTCTTTATACATTGAAATTCCGTGTGAATTATGAGACGTGATTTTTAGGCTTCTTCGCCAGACTCGGTCAATTGCGGTGCTAGACGATTTCAGCAAGTTAATTGCTTCATGCTTTCGGTTATCCTTTGGCTTTGACTTCTTACCTTAAGTTGGCAATGAAAAGAATGTATAAGAAGCAAAGAATATAAAAACATTATTACTCTTTGTAGTGAAATAGTAACGGCGGATTAAGGAGCGCTTCATCAGAGGATAAACGCTTGCTAGCTGCGAGTTGGCCGCAGCTATCAGACACGTTGTCAGTAATGCGGTAAAAAAATTAGTGAAATCTCGACAGCCAGTGATTGGAAAGTGGTGGCTAAGTGGAAATAAGCGATAAGTGGTGAAGGCAAAAAGTCTAGGCGCCACCACAAATCTCAGTGAAAATCGTGATAGCGTTCAAGCATAGCGCTCAGTGTGCAGTGAAGACGCAAGCACGTGTGTGTGTGTGTGTTAGTGCAATTATTAATATATCGTGTTTGTAGCTCGCTTATTCTGGAGAAAAAATTCCAAACCGCGGGGGCGCATAAATTTTAATTAAACGCCCAGCCGCGTCCCTTAACAGCCGTTCGTGCTTTCCGCACCTCAGCTCACGGTTTCCGTCACCCAATCAGCGTCACCATCAGCAATATCCGTTGTGATAGTGAAAACCAGAACAAGGATCCGGAGCGTGCCTCTGGGAGAACAGCGAAATCACCGTTACCATAAAATTTCGAAATGTACGCACCAAAAGTCATTAGTTTTAAATTATTTAGCGCTTATTTAAAATGTAAATGTGCTTAAGTCTTATTTTGCTTGCTGCAACAAATTTGTGGCAAGTGAGGCACTTTAGTGATTCTACTTCCTGATTATTATTTTTGGTCCTTTGCGAGATTGTGTTTGCTTTTAATTTTGCGCTTTTGCTTTTTAATGTTTTCTTTGACTGCGATTGCATTTCGAGCTTTACCGTTACATTTTTATGCACTTGTAACAAGTCGCTACAGAGTATAATAGCTTTGTTCCCCTAACGGTTACACGTATCACCTAAAACAAATCGAGATAAATATACTGTTATATTTTTATAAATGATCAAGATGAAGAGACGAGTTGAACTGGGTGACTGCCTGTCCATCCGTCCGTGCAAGCTGTAACTTCAGTAAAAGATTGAGGTATTTTGATGAAGCTTCGTCTGCGCGTTCCTTAGTGTAAAAGTTACGAGTTCGTACATGAGCGTGGTCGGACCACTGCCACGCCCGCAAAACGCTATCAACCTAAAACATTATAAAATGCCAAAAATAAGCTCTCAGTTAAGATATAAAACTGTAATACATATGATCGCAGTAGCGAGGGGCACCTGTGAACAAAAAATTTTGAAAAAGTGGGCGTGCCTCCGCCCTTTAATAAGTTTAATATACATTTCTCCTAAACCACTAATGCTACAACAACCAAATTAGCTGAGCTAGAAAATTATAAGTACTCCTACCGACGGGGTGAAAATGGATAAAATCGTCGCTCACTCTCCATATATCGTTACCTTTCAAAACTACTAAAAGAGCGATAAACTACAAACTAAATAAGCCAGACATTAAATTTTACCACAAGGCCTTTAATGGAACCAGGGTCGAAATTGAACGATGGGCGAAGCAGCTGCCACTTTTAGGCCCAATGACGTTCGGTATAAGTAATTTTAGTGATTTTTTACACTAATTAAAATTAGTGAAGTCGGACTACGCCTACTTAGCAATTAATAAAATTTTAAATTCCAATTGATTCGTTCACTTTCCAGTATACAAACCAAGAATCAATTAATATAAAGTTTTTTGAACTTCCGGGTGAATTTATACCAAAATATTGGTCAATCTGTAAATTAGTATTTAGAATGAATAACATTGGGTGAAAACTCACCCTAGATCCCATATAACTAACAAGCCTTAAGTACTTGAAGGTACTTCCGTGTTTTTGATCCTTGCAAGTTGCCAGAGTATAAAGTGTTCAGTTATACCCGAACTTAGCTCTTCCTTACCTGTTCCAACTAAAAGTAAGTTTATGCTTGACTCGTGTGCGTTTCCTCGGCACGTGCGAGCGCAAATCTTTTCTTGTTCATTCATTCGCCTGTGGATGCTCACAACAATCGGACTTGTGGCCGTGAAAGTGTGAACAATATGCATTGTAGCTTTTGAATGTTTTCCTTTCCGCTTCTGATTCACCGCCTCCGCGAGGGCTAATGCTACCGGAACATTCGTAATGTTGTGTTGCATTCTTTTTTGGACTTTCGTTTTCATTTCTGTGCAAAGCCGCAATCTGACTGGCTTTTGACGAAATGCTTTCATCTTCCCGCTTTTGACGGAAGTGCCTTTATTATGACAGTATTATTCTTCAAATCACACTTTAACTGAGAAAAAAATTTTAAAATTAAATTTCTTGTACTAAAGTGTAAGTCTGCTTCTTATCTGTGTGAAGAAGTTACTCATACGCCAAGGTGCTATTTAATGACAACATGCTTATTAGGGAAAATAAACATCGAATATTAGTGTAACTTAAAGTCACCTAACCGCAAATGAACACAGTTTTTAATAATTGTAGATTGGAATACAATATGAAAAATTTCAATTTAATAATTTTATGTTTTTTTTATTTATTCTGAAAGATTGGTGATTTGTGTCAAAAATTATAAAAGACTGATAATGTTACAAGTAATCCATTTACAACTGCGAATAAGAAGTCTTTCTTTGAGTCACAAATGGGTAAATAATATTTTAGCTGAAGAACTAATTAAATAAATTCCACTTTTTTTGAAGTGCATGGAAATATTTCACTTTCGTTACACTGGTTCTGAAATAAAAGTGCTTGAAAGGCTCCACAGTGTATGCATATCCAAAACTTTTTATTTTGTTTAATAGTTTATGGATCTCGTCACCCGTTATTACCAATTATGTTATTATTCAAATTACGTAAATATTTGATGCAATCAAATCTCAACAAAGTGCTCAGCCCGAGGCAACTCATTATTAATACTTATTTGGTCATAATTGCATGCTAATGGACATTTGTTTTTGTTTTCTTCCACTTGACTGACCACATATTGCCAAATGCTTAACAAGTGAAAGGCCACAAAACGTTTTGTGAATGTCTAATTCGATAGTGATATATTTTATGTGAGTGAGTGCCGTACACATATCTTCATGAATGGGCCGAGAAGGAAATCTCAGTTGCTTATGTGAATAATATGGTAATTTTTAGAACCCTAAGCTGCATCTGCTTTCGTATTTTGCATTTAAGAGCAAATAAAAGAAACGTAATAAAAGCAAAAGCAATTATTTGCCTCAAGTGGCATTAACAGTTATTTGCAGGTCGCTTGCGCCTGCAGCTCCGAGCATAGATTCTTAATTGCCATTTGTTGCGTTGTGGTATTTTCATAATTGAAACAATGTGTGTAGATATATGAGTGTGTATTAGTTTGAGTTTGGGCAGTGACTTGTCCACAAATGCTTTGTTCCTTTTGATACTAATTTAATGTGGCATGCTTCATTGAACCTGTTGATAATTGCCTACGTGATCCAAGCATAGCGAATAAAATGTTTTCTCAAATAACGTAGCAGCGTTAAATATAACAAATGTTAAAAGCCTCGCATAAAGTTTAAAAAGTTAAATTCTTAATATTTTTTAGAGGTCTTATTGTTAAGGTCCCTTATTCCATTTAAATTATGGCAATATCGTCAAGAGTTTATTTTAATCTTTTAAACAGTGCTAAGTAAAAATAACGGAAAACAAAGGCAATTACAAACAGCAATTCATGCAAGAATAATGTTAATGGCACTCCACTCGAGCAGAATTTACGACAATGTTCACAGCGTCTCACTAAATTTCTCACTGCCATACACATACGCATTAATTTCAACGTCATTGTAAAGTGTTTTGAAATATTTCCTGGGCCTAAGCCTCCCACAGCTTAGAATTAATTTCTTCCCAGGCGCTCATACATCCTTCGTTCCTGGAAAGGCGGAATAACATTTAGAAAAGTGCAAAAGTTCATAGTAGCAATAATTAACGGTGCACGAGACGAGAAGTCTGCTTTGAATGTGGAGGCAGGTGACGTTAGGATTCGTAATTAAATCAGCACCAGTTGTGCTAAGAGAGCAAAGTGGGATATTTTTAAATGTCACAGTTAAAGTGGGAACAATAATTTTCCTTTTTTCGTCTTAGACTTTGTTGGAATGACAAACTGTTGATATAAATGGTAATAAAATACCAATAAATATTCCATTTACTTTTAATTTTTATTTCTGTTTAATTTAGATATTTGTGATTGCAAATAGTAAAATCGACATTAAATTGTATTTTTTGCAGAATTCTTAAGTCAAGTTTTTTCGTTCCATTTCTACATCATTTGATCTGATATTTTAGCTTATTTAAGCAATTTATAATTAATTTCTGCGTTGTAAAGGCCGTAACAACTCAAAGTTTAGCTACGATCATTGCAGCGCAGAGAAAAAAAATACCCAAAGTTGAAATAAATTAAAGCTATAAAACGTTTTTCTAACATTTGAAATACATTATTTCCTGTATCGGACTTCTATAGCTTATAGCTACCATATAAACTGAATGAACGAGATCCAGTGATTGTATGGAAAAACTTTTTATATTTGGCGTAATATCTTCACGAATTATTGTCTAAGGCAATGGTGGAATATCGAAAGAAATTGTTCAGATCTATTCACTACAGCACATACCTGCCATACAAATTGTCCAAACAAAATCAAGTTTTCGTTATTAATTTTTTGTACTTGTGAAGGGTATTATAGCTTCTGTTTTAACCCTGTTTCTTATTTTTATTAGAATTATGCACTTTTTCCTGCCTGAAGATATTTATTGGAATAAAGGGTTCGGAATTACTCGTGACATTCAACATACCCTCAAACCAACTGTCTTTAGGTATTTCCAGGAAAGGTAAAATGTTCTCCATAGTTTGTTAAAATACTTATTTCGGCGAAGATCCTTCTGACATTATATGCGAAACTTTTTTAGCTTCATGCAACAACAAATTAAAATCACGTTAAATATGTACTTTTTTCGATCTTCTGTGTATTTTGAGGCATACGAATTTTCTACCCTTATATTAGCCTTTGTCAAAAAAGTCTTGCGGTATTTTCGCTAGTTGGCGCTGAAAGCGCGTAGTTATAGTTTTATTCGTCGCATCGGGTCATGCTATACCTTTTTGGAAAGCTCATTTCACGCGCTAATACGTGTTTGATTGATTGTCGTTTTTTTTAAGTCGTTCGTGAGTTATAGCGTCGCAAACGTGGAGCAAAATAAAGAGAAAATACGGCATATTTTACAGTACTACCTACTTACTAGTAGGCAAAAATGCATCTCAAGCCGCCAATAAAATTTGTGCAGTTTATGGACCCGATACAGTTTCCATTTCCACCGCGCAACGATGGTTTTAACGTTTTCGTTCTGGTGTAGAGGTGGTCGAAGATGCGCCACGCTCCGGAAGGCCTGTCGTCGAAAATTGCGATAAAATCGCTGAATTGGTCGAAAGAGACTGGCATAGTAGTCATCAAACCGTTATAAACCATTTGAAGAAGCTTGGAGTTACTAAGAAGCTCGATGTATGGGTGCCACACGAACTGATTTAATAAAAATACTATTATTTTTTGACAACCCATTATATGGTTTCAATACTTTTTTCTAGGTTCCCAAATACACCTGTCAGCTCTAACGACTTAGAAACTCAATACTTACAACAATTCCTCATAAATGTTGCAAACCGAAATTAAAAATTTATTTCCGAAAAAGATTTTACTTTGGCTGTCAGAAACGTTAATATTATTTCAAATGCAAATTGAAGGCACTTCATTTCGGTTGCAACTCAACAAACCAAGAAGATTGCTGTAAACAAGGCAACAACAACAATTTTCATACTTTCATAAAGAAAAGTTATTTTTCCCTCCAAGGTCGATTGAGTTGTAAAGACGAGCGGGAAATGTAGGCCAAAGCTAGGGAATAAAGCAGTCAGGAATGGTCACAATAAGTTTGGGGCATGAGCAAATCTGCAATGAGGCAGAATGAAAAAGAACAACATGGATAGACAACATTACTTATTTTTCGCCGCAGTAGGACAAATATGTCACTGGAAATGAAAGAGGAGTGAAAACAACAAACTACAAGCGACACAGCCTCTGCATTGAGGCCACAAGCGGCTCGTGAGCGGTGATATTTGTACAACTGCAACAAACAAAGCACAGCGATTGCAATTAGAACAGCGGAAAAAATAAATCAACGACATGAACATGAAAACACCATTGGCAGTAACTTAAAAATAAAAACTCACTTTCCTCACACATACATATATACATACATTCACATACTAACCTTTTTTGGCAGGCCCCAAACTGTGTGTCCCCAATGCCTCGACAAATTCGCATTCGTTCGCGTGAATAGATGTTTGGTGGACGATTACATGTTGTTGTTGTATGTTTGTTGTTGTGTGGCAGTGCGGCAGTCGCAAACAGCACAGTAGAGAAGTAGAAGCAAAAAATTTGCAGAAAATAAAAATAGAAGAAAGCAAACCAAGCGAAAGGAAATGCGTACCACTGAAATACAACAACTGAGAAAGACGCAAGTTCATCGAAACGCACATGGATGCGCGCATACATCTACACTGCATCAATTGACATGCCACGGTGCCTCCATCTTCCATCCAATCTCGAATTCTATGTCAGCAACAGCACCTCCTGCTGTGTTGCGCCTCGCCACATCCTTGCCACTTGGGACAGGGCGCAGAAGAGTGTTGTATCGGCTCGTTAGACACCCCCTCCGCTCAGTAGATGTTCCGTTATTATTGCCTACAACAAATATTTCCTTACGTCCTTGACATTTTTCAATACATTTGGGGGCCGTGCCACATACGAGGTTAGGCATGTTTGTGTGCGTGTGTTCATTCATTTTATATGGACTCTTATGTGTAATCGAATAACTTAATGTGGAAATGTTCATATTTATAAAGGAGTGTGTGGGTTCCCATGGACTTAATGTCGAGCACAAGAATTCCGCTGGCTTATTTACTTATGTAACCGCCGAGGTCTTGCAATTTATGAACATGTGCGTTAAATATTTATGTGGTGGATTTGATACAGGCACGGCAAGCAATTCTTACTTTTTTTCGCTCGATTTTCTCTTTTTTGCTGAAGGCTCTTTAAAACGCACAAATTGTATTCCTACCAGCCAGCTGCGCTTTGCTCATATTTATATATGTATACTAGCTGACCCCGCAGCCGTTGTCCTGCGTGAAATTATGTATTTTGAAATGAAAAGAAAGTTAAATTCATCATTTAATTTTTGGTGTGTTTTTTTTTTTTTTTTTTTTGTTTTCAATGTAACGCAGCTTTATAAACAACATTTTTGGGTTTCTGTTAAGGTTTACAGAAAAGATGGTTTTCCAACTCGTGAGTACGCCACGGCCGGTTGAAAAACATAGCATTTCCATATTGATGCCTCACACTGTGCGACTATCTTTAGGTCCTGTTGATTGTCATCTCAAATGCAATTTTCACTGGAAACGGAATACGTTTGAACTGAAATGGGAAATCGTTAGAACTCCCCCTTGTATTCGATAGGTGCGTCACAATCAGTCGGGTTCCATTACACAGTTTCGGAGCATGAAGATTGCGGATCATAATAACGACGGATCCTACTTTGAGACGCAAATGATACGGTGGCATACCAAGCCTGTCCAAAGAATTTAGAAATACCACTGGATAATTCACGGCGTCGTCTTCATTGTCAAGACGATCGATCGATTTGTATGAGCGCAAGTCTCCCGGAATTTGACTTTGAAACTTCCAGTTTAAGTCAACAACATCGGTATTTGTGGCAGCTAACAGTGCGCGTGCACTTAAGGCATCGTTAAGGTTACGATAATTTGGCCAATGTCCGAACATTTGTGATGAGTTCATCTTTCGTGAATTGATAAAGGGAAGATGGAATTGATATCGAACCACCGGAAGTATCAACCGAAATTGTACCATTTCCAATTTTTAGCGAAGACGATTTAAACTGTCTTCGGCAATTCGATTTTTGTTCGTATCGCATAATAGACACGGATTTGAAGGCTGATATGTCGAAATGATTATCGCGAAAAGTTACGAACTTCATTTTCATTCCAGTGCTTAACGTGTTCCAAGAATTGTAATTGCTGGCTTGCTTCTCAAAAACTTGCACACATCGAACCATTCACAGTACGCAATGACTCAAATAAAGTTGAACCGCGTACATTAATCAATAGCAACCGGAGGTAGAAACAATCGTCGTTTTTCAGGTGGATTGTGTAAATTCGTCCTAATGAATTAGTTGATAAGACACCTGGATGTCAATCTACTGGTTGACCTTGCTTTCTGCGTAATTATTTCAAGGTATTTCCAAATAGAGCATTGTTCTCACAAACAGATGACTGACGAAAGTTGAGAAAAAACTCAAGGTTAATTTTGTTGCTGGCGATGTTTCCACTGGCTATACTGTATTCTCTGCGCTGAAATACACTCTTTGGCCATTCTCCAAATTAACTGCGAGACGCACAACAGTCGGAAAACGTTCATGAATTGCAAAAGTAAATATCCTACAAAGCGCTTTATTGCAGTTCACGTATCGCCCGTATCGTTTAAGACCAATAACCGCTATGTTGCTTCCTTTGGTGACGTACTTTCAAACGTATTTTATCGATTTCACCAAACTGCAATACTAAACACTGATATGAGTTTTGAATATGAATTAAACAATAATGGTGAATATAGTACGATCAATGTGTTGTCAACTTCGATATTCACTTATCTAAGTTGAATGCTGAATGTTCTGCCATTGTCGTCTGGTGAGCGACGCCGATAGAGTTGATATCCATCATTTCCAGTTTGTGTTTCCGAAAGAAAAGCACATGGATAGTGTTTCGTGCACTTATTGTCAGACGTACAAACCGAAAAGGGATTGTAGTGTCCGCAAGGTCCATGCACCATATTGGTTTCCACCACTTCATATAATACTGGATCTTTCTCTACGTCAGGAATTTCCGGAGAAATGATTTCATCAATCTGATCTGGTGTAATCATCATCCAAAGAAGAATGTGTACGTGCGGAAAACATCCAACAGCACCACATATACGTTGCTTCAAGATAAAGTCAATCAAACATCGTAACAGTTGTTTGAAAAGGCGTGCTGTGACATCGTGACGATCGCTTGCTGATTAACCGCGATCTATAATTCCGCACGTATGTCGCCGCATCTTGGTAGAACTTCTTGCCTTGCCTTGGGCTGCCATACTTTGATGGCAAAAAGAACACCGACCGATATTAGGGCGACCTCTTGGTGGCTTCGTAACAAATTTCAATCTGCAATTGACCTCTTTTGTGTGAAACACACGTAAAGTTTTCACTGAATAATTTTCAATAATTTTTCTTTTGAATAGCCGGAATAAAAAAGCAAGCGACGGAAATTGAACTATTCAAATAATTTACAAATCAAAATATTGAAAAACAAAACAAACTAAATTTGAAAAAAAAAATGTTTAGGAAAAAAAGTTACTTTTTGGAATTATCCAATTTGCTAACTTTTCATGAAAAGTATAAGATATTTTTATTTCTAAACCTTCCTTGATTCACAAGGAACAACCTCTTAAAATTTCATTAATATTGGTTCAGCCATTCTCTTAGCGTTACTAACGAACAAACATTCATTCGTTTGTATGAGAAAAAGAAAAGGACTGTTTTAGGGGTTTTCCGGCAATTATTCAAAATTTTTTCTCCGCAGAAACCATCTCTGAACCTCAACGAACATTTTAAAAAAAGAATTATCAAATTTGGTTCAGTCGTATGAAAGTTATGAGCGTACAAACATTTTGACGATTCATTTTTATTTATATAGATATGTTTGTACATATATTGGTGAATATTTTTTTATTGAAATAATTTTAAATATTCTTCTTTCAACTCAATGAACCCAAAAAACCTGCAACATAAACAAACCCAACGAGAGACACACTTACACGGCCACATGTTGCAACTTTGAATAGAAATTCTTAGCAAAATACATCCTAAACTTACAGCTTTCAAGCAAATACAAAAATTTATAAAACAAAAAAAATTTATAAATTAAGGCTAATTTCAATCGAACAGTAAAAAGTGTGGCACACAAAAATTTAATTTTCCAAAGATTATCCGAAAACGAGGTGCGACACGGAAATTGCAGCAAAGTGGCAGTATGGAAACTTCTAGTAAGGAAGTCACTGTGCATTCGCGGCTAATGTGTTGCTGCTAATGTGGCATTGTTGCAACCGTCGACAATGCTGTTATTGTGCTTTTCGCTTTTTCTCATTTCCATGCTAATGCCTTTGCGGCACGCTGAACTGTTGACAGCTCACAACTTGCCACATTTTGTGGCATATACCTGCTTGTGTAGCATCTGCATTGTTCGTTTTATTCTTGACACTTTTCCCAGAAGCTTTTGTTGCACTAACTATCCGTGTGCCACAATTCGCGTTGTCTGTGCTGCAACAATTGGTGCACTTCGCTGTTATTTATGTCGCATTTTAAAATAATTCTGCAATTTTTGCGAATTGTTTCCTTTTTCCTTTACCGTTATACCGGAGTGGCTTTGGTGCCACAGCCGCAACGATGGCATAACAAGCAAATGGAGCTGCAATAATGAAAGAGTTGAAATAATAAAGTTCATGCCCCACTTTGGATCGCCGGAAGACAAAACATTTTCCCGCTTTCCCCGCCGGCAGAAGTGGCTTGCACCAATTACATACCAATGTAAATACCTGAATCTACATAATTCGTGGTTTATTTCTCGCTAAGTTGATTCCCCCAGAAATTTTGAGAACAACTCCAAATATGTACAAAAAAACGAATTCAGAGTAAATAATCGCACGTCCACAAAGAAACTTCTATCTTCTTTATTCATGCTGCCTTGAAGATGAAGTGATTACTCACATGCTTCAGTAGCACATTCCTTGATGAAATCCCATAGGCATAGCTATCGCCTTGCCGTTGATATCTTAATTACTCTATGAACTTGGAACTTTTAAAACTAAGCTACTGTTAAACAGAAAAAAACACAAAATTAAATTTCAGAAAGTCATTAAAATTTCGTTAAAAATAACAGTCCCATATATTATTGCAAATACCTATAATAGTTTATTCAAAATTAAGCGTTAGATGATCAGTCTATATATTTTATCCATCTATTTGTATAATAAGATTCTTGTAAACATCTTTTTGAACTACGAAAAACTTTGGGAATATCCCGTTGTTACGTTATTTGAGTAGTAATGAAGGTATTATCATTGAAATTCATCACCTTCAATGAATGGTCCTCAACGATTTTAACTTTTGAAACAATTTTAATATCACGGGGGTGTTTACCAAGAACTCCATTAATTTCTAATATAGGCAGCTTAGGTTCTAAGAAACTGCAGCATTATTTACATCATAAAAACCAAATAACCGACTAATGCATTCCTTGCCGCATTTCAAAAGCAAAATTCAGTTTAATTAATACAGATGACACTAGTCTATAATCTATTAAAACATTTTTAGCTGAAATAATCTTAATTTATTCTGTTTATCCTGGTAGAGGTCGTCTTTCTCATCTAACTTTTTCAGGCACTGAACTCAGACGCTTTCTTGGTGGCAAAAAGAGAAAAAAAAACATTTAAAGGCAACAAATTTTTTGAAAGTGGTTTTCTAGACTACTTTGAGCGGTTTTTGGTAATTGATAAAGAGAGCAACTGATATTTTTACTATTTGATTTTATCATTTGTTTATGTATTTATAATTGAAGAGTACACAAAATTAATTTTAAAAATTTTATTTGAGTTCTGCGTCCTTTGTCCTTGAGGTAGAGGAAAAGGCCATATCCTCGTCGCCATGATTTCTACCATTGCGGTGATCTGTATAATAAACAATAATAGATTCTGATTAGCACAAATGTCGCTATCTCAAAAGCTGCAAACCCGAACTTTTTCTTCATTCAATGCCGGCTAATTGAAAATAAAGATCGATTTTCTCACTAATTTTTTAACCTGCCGATTTTTTTAAATATTGCAAATTTCAACTTTTCATTTTTAATTTACAGAATGCCACATTTCAATGGCTTTTCGAAGATGAGTTATCATGATGGAAGCATCAAAAGTTGTTTCAGAAGAACGAGATATACATACATAGTTTCGTCCACGGCTCTAATTGTTAACTTGAAAATATTTTGAATTTTGAAAATTCATTTAGAGATATATTTGAATTTTAACTATCGAATTATGAAAAAAATGTAAGTTTTTTCAATTTCTAGACTAACTCCTCCTTAAAATAATCGAGTTTTCTAGTGGCAACAAAAAGAAAGTTTGCATTGATTTCCTATGCTGGCATGTATTTGCATTAAATAAAAGTGCAGAAACCGATCAGAAGCTCACGTGTCACGCAATGATTTCCAGCACCCACAAAGATGTACACTTACTTGAACCTTGCTGACAATACCGCAGGTTACGGCAACTAGAGCCGCTAGCAGCAGGTGTTCACAAGTGCTCTCGGCATGACATGCTTCATGTCACCTGTATGAACACTCTCTCATGTATGCATCAAGCACACAGTGTGGCAACGAAATGATCACAGACAACAACTGAAGTTCACTCAGATGAACTCCCGTATTTGTTGTTGGTGCAGTTATTGCTAAGCACTGTGATAGCTACTCTTTTGTGTTGCCTGGACTCTATGCAATTCTGCTTTGCTTTTCACTTGCACTTTTCAACTATTATTGTTGTTATTGCTGTATTTTCATCACATCCATCGCAAGCAAGTTGTGTTCTGTTTCTTTAAAAGCAGCAGTCGCTAGCAGCATAAGCATACAGATGAATACATTTAGAGACTCAGGTGTAGAACGGTACCAAGCGTTGTGGAGAAGTGAAACCGGAAACCCTGTTTATTTATACATTTATAATTGTATTTTTTCTGTGACCTCCATAAATGTCTGTGGTTCATTGAATATCAATTAGCGACGATTAGTTTGCTTGTATTGGTGACTAAGATTATTTGTCCCAATTAAATTAAAATAGTTTATTCCCTTTTAAATTGTAATGCATTCTTAAAGTTGTTTTTTAACTCAATAAAGATAATGAATAATGAATTTTTGTGTAATATTCTTAAAAATCTAAGTCTATGTTTTGCTTAAAGAACACAGAAGGACAGAAGTCTCAGCGTAAATAAAACATACAAATTAACTTTTTCGAAATAAAAGATTGCTCAGAAGCTAAATTTCCATGCAGATGCTAAGCAAACAAACAAAACTAACAAATCACATGGCTTCTGGCTTTACATCAAACATTTCATCTTTGTTGTGACTCTGACTTCAAAGCAACGACTGTGGCACAAGCAATTGAAAAAAAGTTGGCAGCTGAAACAAAGAACATACAACTACAGAAACTCCAGCAAATCTGTGTGTTAATGTCACATGATACATTTATGTTCTTCAATCGTCATTTCTACTCTGAGGTTGACTATTTGTTTTTGGACAACCTCTGTCTTTAAATGCTCAACAATGTTACAAGCCCGGCTGAGGAAGAGTAAGTAATAGTTAGTTTTGAGTGGAAAGGAAGGGCGCTGCAGTTTAGCAGACGACGGGGATTCATATTGCAACATGAAGCGAACATAAATCACCGCAAGTCGCACTTTGCATACATTTCGCACACTTGCAACATTGCTGCAGCACTTATGTTACCCACAGCTTTTGCTATTTACCATTTTTGCGTCAGCATTTTAGTTTTCACTCTCATTTGCATAGCAGAAATGAGTAATTTGATTCTTGCTTTTTTCACTATTGCTCATTTTAATTCAAGTTTGGCTACAAATGGCAAATACTTATAATTTTTAATATAAATAGTATGAAATAAGTTTTCACAATTCGTGAGGTCTCATTACCGAAGTGCTTTTTGAAATAGAGTTTAGACTCTCAGAATATTATGGAGCGTCATCATATTATCATCATATGAATAACGCAGTGTCCCTTGATGATTTTTCAAATATATTTGTTTTGGCAGTTTTCTGACTACCAATATAAACTATTAAGAAAAACTAAGAACAATAATATCTATTAACCCCGACCAACAATTCAACACTTTTAACTTAACGGTAGCCATTCAAGTGGCATAATTTCTTATCTCGCTCCTAACAGAAAGACTTGCTTGTGCTGTGTCTGCACATTTTCTTGACAGGCACTAAACAGAATTTCGGGTCTACATTGATAGCTCGGATTATTTATTGTACAAGTTAGAACAAAAAAATTAAATTTCTTCGACTCGCCAACTCCACTCACTCGCCCAAGACTACCACAATATTTATTTCATCCGCTACTCAAAAGCCAAAGCAAAGATGATAAATTGCTTCCGGCTGAAGGAAATTGTTTGTTTTAGTGTTGATAAAACATTGATTTGCCGTGAGAAATTGACGCGATTAATGAAACCGTTTCTTCTTTTACTTTTGAATTGAGTAGGTTTTACATTTCTTAAGCTCATAAAAAATCATTATTGAAAACTATTGATCCCTTTGCGAAATATTATATATATGTTTGCGATGTGTGAGACGCAGGTTTTTATATATATAAACGCTGGTCTGATTAATATAAATTGAAGGGACTCTGAATATAAGCATAGCTAGCATTTCAACGGATTTTAGAAATCATTATACTTAAATGAAAATATAAAGAAGCAGATGACATAGCGCCTTGGGTACCGAAGACCAACTAAAAAATATATAACTTGAGGGAAGGTTGGTGGAGGTTTTCTATCAGGAACTCGCTATCAACTCCAGCTTCAGCCTTCCTGACTGTTGCAGTGTCTTCAAAGCCGAAGTTGCAGCCATTAAGGTACCAGTAGATTTACTGTTCAGTGTTGGTCAAGGTGCCACAACGGAATCGCAGGAAATTGTAAAGCTGATGAACTAGCAAGAAAAGCATCCTAAAACTGCTATCTGTAGAATGGAAACAAGTCGGTACTAGAGAGCTGGGTTTCGAGGAAGCTTGACCAGTACTGAGCCACCATCGGTACATGCGCTGTCGCAAAGCCCCTTTTGGTCCAAAATCGATCGTAAAAATCTACTGATTTCTTTACCTTCAGTAAGGCTAGCCTCCTCCCAGCTGTAGGGCTTTTAATAGGCCCTATTGACGTCCAAGCTTTAATAGGGAATCTTAGCAGACGACATCTGCAGAAGCTCTATAGAAGAAGATGATGTGGAAACAAATCAAAACTTACTTCTTGACCAATTGGCTTTTAAGCATTTTGCTAACTTCTAAGTTCGAACACAGGGGTTCTTCTTTTCTATGACTTCACAATGGATTACATATAGCAGTCCACGTCCAATTTCTCTAGATCAGCCATATAACCTAACCGCCGCGTCTGACTCAATTATATTCCATCGAAGCAATCGACCACCTTTGCAGCAATTTTCCAGCATGTCAGCAACAACTTATCGAATATTCTCTTCCAAAGTCGTCTATTGTCTTGATCTTTTCTGCATAGCCCGCAAAATCAAGATCATTCCGCAAAATCTTTCATAGAATGGTCCATCGCTACTCAATCCGCACGATCTCTAGAATACTGACATTTATCCACTAGACGTAAACATGCTACGAAATCGGTCCAAAGCTTCTAGAATTACCGATCCTGCTGCCCAAACCGACCCATCATTTTGCTGATAATGTTTGCTAATAATAATATTGACGTATTTGCAAATATCGTTTCAAGTAAATCTGTTTATAAGCTGAGTATAAGTCAAGTAATAGCTATCAAATCAGGCAACGTTTTGAAAAATGTTCATAGGTCATTGACCATTGGCTACTCGTAGTTCGTCAAGTCTTATAAGCCAATCGACTGAGCTTTAAAGCTTCCTATTTATACGACTTAGCAGCAGTTTAACACTATTTAATTTCACTGCCTGATATGTACAATAGGTCCACAACGATAACACTGCTCTACACCGCATCCAAAAATATGAATGTTTACAGCTAGGAATGCAATTTATAGTCCGTAGTTACAATGAATTTAAGCTATAACTAAAAGTCCACTGAAGTTGGAAATATAACGAACCCAATCATTACACCTTCTAACAACAATTTTTCCTTTCCAGTATAAAATAATTTCGGATTGTAATTCTAGGAATAAATAATTTTCTTAATTTTCTATATTGTCATTATGAGTTGTCACTGGCTCTGATTAATTATGTAATTTACAAGAATTAAAAAGCAAAATAATAAAAAAAGATGAGATATCTTAATAAACTATTGAACTTTTTCTGCTTTACAGGTTTCATGTGCGACAGTGTGTTGAAGTGATCGAAAGAAACTAAGAGAAAACGAGCCATAATGATCAGAGATCATGTTTTCTACCACAAAAATAAACAAAATGTTAAATTAACTTAATAAATTATAATTTTTAACCAAAGCTACGAATACAGCTCGAATTTAGGACTTTTGTAAGCTAGACAAAATGTGCAATTGCCACAGCGAGCCACCACGAGTTCAGCGCCAAGGTGCCGAGCGGCTTTCCATACTCAGCGAAACGTGTTTTTCTCGGTCGCGCAGCTGCGCTCGTGAATAACGTACGGCGGATCGTTCTCCCACATAGAGTCACTACACAGTAACACTAACACGCACAGCGAACAAATACAGTAATAACAACGCAGAACAACAAATATGTTCTTTACTCTCAGGAAGTAAGTGAGTTGTCTGCGTTTAAAAGCGACAGGGGAAGTGAGAGGTGCTAGCGGCCGAAGCAACAGCTAAACCGCAACGCCCATAAAAGCCGGCAACACTACAAAGTTTATTGGCACGAAAAATCAAAACGGCAGAAAAACCACAAACACCGTTAAGCGAGGTAAATGCCAAGGAAAAGAGAGTTTAAAAGTGCGGAACCGAAGTGGTGAGCAGTCAAAACAGCGGAAAAAGGTTACAAAAAGACGGAAGAGGAGTGTGAAGGACCGTATACGAGAAGCAAGCAGTTGAGGAAAAACAGACGAAAACACTCCAACCGACGCTTAAGTGCAATAACGACAGAAGCAGCAACAACAACAAAACCCTAACAGAGCAACTGCAACATCAATAACACAATCAACAACCACAATAATTGCACGTAGTAACATCAAGTTACAAGCATTTCTTCCACTGCTACTCACACTTACTAATGCTTATAAAGTCCAAGGGAATTCCAAACAAAGAGTCCAAAAAATGTGTAAAAATTGTTTTGATGTCTGAGGACTTTAAGTGCCGACAGTAAGAGTCCATAACATCCAAATAGTATCAAATGATATAGAATAAATGGTTTTCTAAAAGCCAACTGCATTGTCGGAGGACAAAGTCAATACTCCTGGGTGGAAGTTCCAGGACAAACGTCTGTCAAGAAAACATTTCAGTCTACATTCGAAGTCATCGCTCCAATTCTTTCTTAAACAGTACCATTTTACTAAAGGTTTAAGGTGAATAATAAACGCTGCCGAGAATCTTCAACCAACAACACGTTCTAACAATAAATAAAATAAGCAGCCTATAAACAAAATGTGTATGCCGAGTCGTATACGTAACATTAATTAAGCGATTGTTCTGAGTATTTCGGTTATAGAATAGCAAAGTGGCAATTCTACAACAATTTTGCAAAACACTACACAGTAAATAGCTGAGTTTGCAGCCGTCGACGGCGACCATCACCATTGTGAATAATTACCCACGCAAAAAAATAATATAAAGAATTTAAAATTTCGTGAAAGTGTGTAAATTGAATTTGAAAATGAATTTGATTGTGGCCACAATGAGTTTCGTGAAAGCAAGTAGCCACCAAACTGCAAACATCACTCTCACCGCTGTCAGCTGGCTACTGCTGGGGCTTGGATTGATCATTTCATTGCCAGGTGAGTTTTGATTTTAATAACTGCATTCACAAATTTTAGCTAATGTATTAAATGAAATCAATTTTTATTTAATATGCGAAACCGTTGGCGGATTACGTTTTCATATTTTGTTATTATTGTTTTGGTGCAACCAAACGTTGTTAAACTGCTAAGTTTATTTCCCAATAGCTAAAATAGCTATTGAGTTTATTATTATTTATAAGCAAGGGGAAGCGTCTTTGGGCAGCTTCAATCACCTCTGCTTTAAGGACATCAGGTAATGGATGTGAGCTTACAGAATAAACGAAGGCTTAATGTGAAGCGCTCAAGAACTTTCTATTTGAACGTGGTTTGGTTTCACCAATTCCCAATGTAAAACTTGTTTCATAACATTCCTAAATTTTCTAAAATAAAATTAACAGAGGTGAGCAGGCCAACGAAGGCGATTATCTTACAGCTTATGAATATAATCAAATCAATTTTCTCAAGCTTTTCGACGCTTCTCTTTTATCAGCTAAATGTATAGTCTGATTTCAGCTGATCCGCGCAGGCATTTTATAGTTTTATTAACTTCTAAAAAAAATTTTAATCCCTAAAATTTGTTAATTGCTTTGCAACTGCTAACTGCGAAGCGGCACCGAGCACTTTGTTACACACATAAACTTTTAAAGCCTCAACAGCCGTCGGATGCCCTTTTCAACGCAAGCCAAAACAAACAGAATTGAAAAGATGTGCATCCACCACCCATAGGATGGTCTCCGTAGGGTGGACCATAAACGTATGCCTTTGAATTCATTTATGCGAAGCACAGATAGACAGAAGTCCACTAATAAAAATGTGCTGGACACAGACCTGCATAAACAACGCAGCACACACATATCATAAAACATACATTGTGACAAAAAAATACCCGTACATTGTAGTAAAATTGGCTTTTAGCTCCTTCAGCAAATTTGTTTTATCTGTTTGATCGAATGAAAAGTGCTCCACGGAGCGACTATTTCACTTTGGTGAACATGAAAAAATTACACAGAGCCAAATCTGGTGAACACGGTGGTTGATCAATGGTATTCATTGCGTTTTTGGCCTTAAATGCGGTCACAATCGTGGCTCGCTGCTGTTAGTGCCTTATCATCGTGTATAATTCACAAATTGTTCTTCCACAAGTTCCGGCCGTTTTCAATGAATATTCTCACGCAAACGCCTCAAAACGGCCAATAGAAATCTAACACTCCATATCCTTCGCAGCGCACTACTTAGGTGTCCCGACTCAAGCAGCTGCTGTAAACAAACTGATTGACAGATCGCGCTCATATTTGGCATAGTAATTAAGCACAGTCCTACCGACTTCGCAAAATATATTTTTCTGAAATGTAATTTACTCGGGGAATTTAAATTGCAATTTCCGGGTACTTGTATGCCATAGTGTATGTTAGTATGTCAGGTATTAGTTAAAGTGCGCACGAAACACCCTCGGAATATAGCAAACCCATTTCTATTTTGCTTTCAAAACACAATAAATTTCCTCTTCGACCGAAACACAATTTGTGACTTACAGTTTGCTAAACAATTTCAATAAATGTTCAATAAACCCAAGTGATTGCGCTTTGGCATCGCCGATAAAATATTTGTGTATGCATGTGTTTTGCTAGCTGTAAGCACCAAACAGATCATAAATATTTTTGCTGGCGTCGCCATTGTTTCAATAATTCCTAAGTGCCAACAAGAGGAATTCGGACCTTTTTCACACACATTCATTAGAGACACTCAGAGAGAGAAAACAAAATTCCAAAATGCTTGGATGTTTTTACACTCACCTACACTTTGCTTATGAAATTTGTTCAAGCATTTCAACTCTTAGCATTGTTTTAAAGAGGGAGGATTAGAAACATGGAATAAAGCAGCTGTGAAGCTTTATACAAATGCATGTGTGTATTTAAAGCCATGCATGAATATACTAAATAATATAAATTAAACAAAAATGAAACTGAAAATGGGAAAACATGTTTACGAAGCCAAAGGTGCATTCAAAATACTACTTTCGCTTACATTCCTACCTTTTAGGACCATAATGCCCTAAGCAAATATTTATTTTGAAAGCTTACCTTAAAATAATGTGTTTTCCCACCTGCGACTCCGATTTCTGTAAATACAATATATATGTATCGTCAATTCCACAATGCACATTCAACCACTTCAAGTAAGGAACTTTAAAACTCCTAATGGTTCATAAACTATAAAAAGAACACTATCTAATTAAAGTCGACTAGAGCCGGCCTATGTTTCTGTAAAATCCCACCGCAACACACACACACCGATTTGGCGTGACAAATTGATGTTTGCTGTCACCAACAGCTGCTGAGCTGCCTCCATCACATTCATAGCCCACTTGTGTGGTAAACAGGGTGCTTAGGGCTAAGTCGTTCCAAGACACTTAAGTTATGTGGTACTAACTACGAACAATTAAAAGTCAAATTGCACAATAAAACCAAAGAGAGATAGAGATAGAGAAGGGAGAAAACAAAGATATCTTGGAAAATTATTTTAGAATAGAAGTTTCACCCAAATTTCACTTTGTCTCATAATCGACAAATTAAATAAAATTAATTATGAAACCCAAGGAGAGAGTCAAGTGACTGCTTAAGCTTTCAATTGTCGTGTTAATTTCACATATACCTAAATACATACGTACTAAAGAATAATTATTAGTTCCCCAAACAGCAGCACACTTAGACCTTTTCCTAAACATACTTCAAATCCCTCAAGAAAGCTGGAAGTAGTTAAGTTTTACACTGCACTTAAAATAAATTCATAGTTTTCTTATACCAGACATATATTGTGACAAAATAATACCCAGAAATTGTAAATAAAACGCAAAATATTTAATTATTCATTCATATTTTGTACCTTCAAAGTAATTCTCCAGTCCATCGTTAAACACTTTTCATAAGAACTTTTCGAAGTGGCCGTAAGTTCTTTCAGCGAACTTTTAGTTTTATCTCTTCGATTGACTAAAAACGGATTCCACGGAGCGGCAATTTCAGTTTGGTGAATACGGTGTTAGAATCGCATGGCATTCATTGCGTTTTGGCTTTGAATTCGGTCACAACGTGGATGGATGCGATGGTGCATTATCATCCTGTAAAATCCATAAATTGTTCTTAACATTTTCAGTCGTTTTTGATGGATGTTCTCACGCAAGCGCTTCAATACGGCCAAATGGAACTCCCTATTGCCCATCAGTTCCAACGGAACAAATTCATAAGGCACCAAACTACGAATATCGACAGAAACAATGAGCATCACGTTGTTTTTGAACGGTTTGAAGTGTATGCTGTTTTTTTTTTTTTTGGTTTCGAGTCCTTTTTCTCCTTCATTCAGGTGGCGGTTGACTTATTTGCATGTCGAACTTATATACTCATATCTCATCGGCAGTTAGAATTTTCTCTATGAATATAGGATATAAATTCGCAAGATCAATCATGTCCAAAAAGACCTGTTTACCGGACTTTTTTTTGAAAAAAAAAATTCAGCTTTATCGGAACAAGAACCCAAGATACCATCAAAATCATTCGAACTTACTTGCGAAAGATGTTCAGCTCTCTTACCATCTCTCTAATCTCTGCCTGACGATTTTCAAGCACCATATCTTACACTTTTTTAATGTTTTTCTCAGTTGAGGAGGTCGTAAGTCATCGAGAACGACACAAGTCTTCAGTCGACCGTCTTTAGAGACTTTGTGTTTTTGATAAAACTGAATCACTGTATGTCTTTTCCAACATTTGCAATGATTTCGCACACTAAATTTTATTAATAATTTGAAACAAATTCTTTGTTCATAATATTTTTCCATTACAAAAATCGCAAAGCGCTACTCAGGAGTGCCGATTTAAGCAGCTGCTAAACTAGCTGACAGATCGAACTCATTTTGGCATAGTAATCAAGAACACACCTACCAGCTTGGCGAAGTACATTTTTATGGAAAAATAATTTACCCAAGGAATTTAAATTACAATTTCCGGGTACTGTTTTGTCACAATATATATTCTACATTTATTTGCCTGTGTGTTCGTCTTTTGTTAAAATAACCAAGAGCACGGCCTGCCGCTGTTGTCCCACACATGCTTATAGTTTTATAGCGGATAGTAAACTTTGCTAAATTATGGACACTTATGCAGCTAAGCAGACAGATAGTTAAGCTAAAGTACGGCCAAAGGTGTTGTAGAGCTATATAAATTTATTATTTACAGTAAAGTTCTTATTATATGCAATAAAAATGTAAAAATTGTTTATTTTGTTCTATTTAAAGTTAGAAGTTCTCATTCACAAAATTAAAGAAAATAGTTTCAAAGCATCAATAGAATTTGAGATCTCTACACTCTCTCTGGGAGCTTCAATGAAGACCAGCATTACAGAGAGCGTGTTATTTATAATTATTTTTTGATTAAATTCTCAAAGCTGATGAATTCTAATAAATTCTTGGCGATAATTATCGTTTTTCTTTTATTCTAATTAAAATTGCTCTGAGCAATAAATATCTTCTTATGTTACGTAATAACTTTTGCTGATTTTAAAAGTTGTTGACATTGTTTAAAGGCCTTCATTCCGAGAAATGCTCATGATTTAAAATTCATGCTTACTTTAGTTATTTAAATAAATTTGGCTTTTAAGTCATTAGTACTATTTTAAGAATTCAGTTGGAGAAAATTTTTAGCAAAATATTACTTAGCATTATGAGCAGTGATTTCTTACCGGGTGCAACTGTTTTGTTCGTAAAATTTATGATGTCATAAGTGCGACATTCCGCCGTTACATGCGTTACTGCACTTCCGCATTTGTCAACGCGACAACAACCACACGTACAACATGCCAACAACTATATGACTTATGTAGGATTTTCTGTGTTTTTGTGTGTGAGTTGTTATTATTTCGCTTGGGTAGTCAACAAACTCGCATATTTCCCCTCCCACCTAATGAGTCTCTTGTGCGCTTCTCCACACGTCACACACATACATATTCAAATGTTTCCATTGTCTGGGGGGAGTGAACTTCTTAGGCCACTTAACCACTTGTGCTTTCAAGGGTTGCCTCTTGTCTTGTCTTGTCTCATTCAGGGCAATGCTTTTGCTTATTTCTCTTTAGTTGTTTTCTTTAGAAAATCTTTGTGGCTTTGTTGTGGCTTGTTTGTAGCAGCTTAATCACTGCTCGTAAAGAAGTATATGGATGTATGTAATGTGTGTAAATATGTAACATGTCCATGAATATCAATTTTCTACTTTAGAACGGCACTAAGATCGATATAATCGGCCTCTTTGTGCAGTCAACCCTTTTAGTTAAACTCCGCTTTGTCTTTGGTGATTTTTAATCTTATTTTAAGCTTCAGTTATTCCTAAGCTCCCTGTCTTTAAGTTACATTATTCATGTTGTATTTTTATTTTTTCTAAGCAAAATAATAAATTAAATTACTTTAAGACTTAAAGAATATAACCCTTACTAACTCTTACTTTTAGGTTTGAGAAAGGCAGACCATGTTCTATGTTAAAGGGCCATACTACAAAAAAGAAAACGCAACTTTAACTGGGTATTAGGCGAAAAAATTGAACATTTTATAAGAAAAAAAAAACAATTAATATGAGTTTAAAAAACTATTTAAATTTTTGTCTTAAATTCAACCTTTGAGCGCTTTTTGCCACAGTTCTTCAGGGATTCTTCAACATTTTCCCTATAGGTCATCAATTTGTGAAAGAAAATTTCTCTTTAAAAGAAATATATTCATTTTCATTTTCCTTTCCCTCACCACAAAACCCACCCTAATCGCATTGTCTTATGCAAGTGCTACAAAATGAACCGTTGAAAGTGTGAAGAGTGTAAATCATGCTAAGCTCAACCAAGAGTCAACACCGCAAGCGTCTATGCACTGTTTCAAAGACATATACTAGAACACGCAGTGTTGCCCACGGCGTATGAGTAACACACTCCGACAAGTATGCGAAACTTTGGCTGAGATAAGACTGAATTTAGTGTTTGAACTAAAACTGGTGAAGAAACTATATTTACATTGAAGAAAACTTTGCATGTAACTATTGGGTAATTGATTAAGGCTCACATACCACAGAATGTAAACATGTGAACCGAAAATAGAATACCCATTTAAAATACAAAAAATATATTAGAAAAAAGTAAAATGTTAGGGCAAGGCAACGCTATCTGCGAATCCCATATTTTTATAGCACGTTGCTTCTAGATTTCAGGCAGAACTTGGTTGCAATTGTGAATGTCACCTGCTTAATACCCCTGGTCGTTGACCTTTTTGGCAGGCCCGCCAAAAAACAGAGCATTCAAATACACGAACATCACGAAAATTTTCCACACCCCATTGCAACACATAACAAAGTCCTAACAGTTGTTGGCTAAGTATCTCGCCTATACCAAAAACGTGGCAGTTGCGCGTCTGGCTTGGGCGGCCGCCTAGGCTGCAAGCTGTTGCCGTCGCATGTGAAGACCCTGTCACAGTTGTCTGACACTAATGCCATACGTTTTTCCGACACCGTGGATGCTGCCGCTGCCACCGCCACTTTTGTAGGCGATAGTGTTTCGACTTTTCAAAGAAATGCGAAGACAGGTGTTATTATCTTCCTCTGCATTCATTGAAGAGTTTTTTTGTTTTGTTTCTTTATGGTTTTTATTGTTTCCGGACGGCGCACTTTCAGATTTCTTGCTGTTTTTTGTCTAACACCATCACTGACAGCAGACTAATTGCCAATTTTGTCGCTAAATCTTTCGTGACACTTCCTCAACGGGGCTCACAAGAATAACAGCACTTATAACAACAACTATGTTGGCAAAAATAACATCACCAGTCGACCAGTGGCCATAGGTAATCGAACAAAGTGTCATACATGCCAGATGACGCCTTGGACGAGTGAATAAACCCTCTCACACTTAGGAGTGTGGTAGGTGACGTTTGAACTTGACTCTCAGTGAGCTGACATTTTCAGATAATACATATAACGTCTTTTGCAGTATATTGATATATTATTGTTTTTTATATTGTTTTTTCTAAAAAGACACTTTGCTCAATGTCTAGTCCATTTACATCAGAACGATCCTATATCTAAACTAAGAAGCATTTGTTATATTTCCGTTCTCCAACCTCTGAAATTTCCTTCCAGCAGATGAAAGAGTTAAATGATACTATGCCATTGGCACTTCTCCCAAGGGACAGCATTACTAAAAGGGTTAGCTTTACCAATAAGTTCAAGTTTACCCTGAATGGAGTGACTCCATGCTACTGCTCAAGCGTAGTACGATCAAATACTACAGTGACAGCTCGAAAACGTCGGAGGGAATCGGTGCAGGGGTTTTAGGACCATCAAGCTCTCCATACCTATGGGAAGTTTTCCGAGCATTTTTCAGGCAAAAGCCTTTGAAATAAGTCGGTGCATAGAGACAAACCTTCAACACAACTACCGCAACGAACGTATAACCATACTTAGCGATAGTCAAGCGGCACTAAAAGCGATCTCCTCCTACGAGATCAAATCGTTAGTGGAGCATGAGTGTAGAGAACAGCTGAAAAGCCTAGCAGAACGTAATCATGTGCCCCTCATCTGGGTGTCCGGTCACAAAGGTATAGCCATGAATAAACTGGCTGATAAGCTTGTCCGCGCAGCATCCAATAACATGGTAGGACCTGAACCCTTCACTGCAGTGGGTCCCTTTAACATAAAAGAGTTGCTCCGCAAAGAAGAAGGAGTTGCTAAAGGGGAGTACAACATTAGCAGGTTTAAGTGTGCAATTAACCTCAGTCGCATTTTAGACTGGTCTCTGCAATCGGATGAAGCATTTACGCAACATGCGCCTAGGTTATTCATGTTTCAAAATAGCACAATATTGGACTTTATCAATATGCTGAGGCTAGGTGAATCTTTGTGGTTTAGGAGAGGGCACAATATACTTAAGGTCGCGGTGCATTCCAAGTTTATCAATCCATAAATTAATCTGAATATTCACAACGTATCCCGATTGGTTGCTGCCACAACACATTCGAATGAGTATTGAAACCCATTAATTTGCATTTGACATTTCTGTTCTAAAGGCAGCACTCACTCATGCTCAATCCTCGATTACAGATACACCATTAGACACAGCTTGATTCAGCTCAGAATTTCAGGTGCGTCTGCTTAATCCACATCTGCAGCTAACATACATGCGTAAATGCATACACAACATATTTCCCAAGCGTGTTGATGGCTCCCGCACAATTGCAATTGCAAACACGAACGCAATCGCTGTCGATTTGCATCTGATGATTTATTTGATAGCCCTGGTTTGCGGCGTGTTGCAAGATGACAGAATATGGTGAAATTGGGCGGGGCAAAATTTGTAATAAAAATTAATTACGGCTGAATACTGTTATGCGGCGACTTAGAAATGTCCACGGCGGATAAGTTATTGTGGCCTAAATTGTTTAGGTTGATTTTCAAGTAACGGTAGCTAAAGTTTTTACTTCAGGCACATCTGAATTTCCTAATTATTTCAAACTTATTTCTAATAGCAATCCTGACGACATCTAGAAATATAACTGGAATTATAGCTATACAATTTTTTACGCAAGACAAGGTTAAGGGATGGAAGGGATGCGAGCGAGTTTGTATACTCTCGCACCTCTTCACTTTTCCCAAAATATTTAGAAACTAATTTTGTTAAAACTATACAATAGCCACGTATATTTTATATTCAGTTTGCATTATGTAAACTATCAGGATTTTTTCTTCGAAATTTTAGCAAAATTTCAGCCTCACATTTCCTCATTGATTTTCACTAATCTCTCCGGTTAATCTTAATATTTACCGAAAATTTGGATTTTCCTAGCACTACATAATTCTCAATAGCAATAAATATAAATTATGTTGGATGTAATAACAAAAATCCCATTTTAAAAGTGATCTTTTATAGACATACCCACGTGACAATAGTTCAGGTGGGTTTTTGTACCAGCGATGATGGGAAAAGGAGGAATAATATGCTGCTACTCGTATTGCATAACTACAACATTGTACTAAGTATTAATACACATACTAAATAACAGCACATTGTCTTCTTCCCGACAACACTTAACCTCAAAAGTCCAATTGTTTTCTGGTATAGCATACATTTAGGGGCAGGCTAAAATCACTTTACACAGCACATTGCCATTGATATAAGGTAATTTTGGTGCAGGGATGATGTATAACTCTCCTTAATTTATGTTGGCTTTCTAGGTAAACCGGTGAAGCCCACAAGCTACTCGCCTCTCTCCTCCACCATCTCCATCTCCATTAGCACAATTTCACAAATTTCTACTGCACAAATGTGCCGACGCAAAGCCACCAACTGGCCTGAATAGCAAGCTAAGTAGGAACAACAATAACAATAATTACATCCCAACAGCAAGAACAAGCAGAAACGGCCGCTGTAAGCATTGCTTAGCTCTGGTGGAATCGCTTACGGCAGACAAGAACACCACCTGTGTAAGGATAACGAGTAGCAGAGAAGCCTCTGCTCCGTTAACTCTGTGGTCGTCTGCAATTTCGGTTACAGGCAAAGCGTCATCCCATTTCTTCTGGCGTTAGCCTCGTTATAAAGGCCTGTCTCTTGCGTTTGTACAGTTGTTGTGTGTTTGTAAGCGTGAATGATATACACATACACACACATTGCTTTCATTCATTGTTTTACAGTTTAAAGAAAATGCTGACTTTTGGAATATTTTGTTGAAATTGATATTTTTTTTAATTCATGTGGGCCAATATGGTTAGCAAAATTTATCGAAAATATTTTAATTACACGAACAGTAATTCATTTTTATGTACGAATTAGCTTCTGAAGTTCAACGAACTTTTGCCACTTTCCAATCAAAAATTTATTGTACAACAACATCTCTGCTGGCAGGGCTCATCTTATCTGCCTTTACATAAGTATATGTATATATATATACTTGCCTATGTATGTATATATGGTCTATCTGTCGACTCCCTGCGGACATTCGTCGACTGCTGGCTGTCATTTTGACTTGGACTTTAATCAATATTGCACTCTTTTTGCCAATAACGGTCAATTTTACCGTTGGACTACCGCTTGCGTCCCTTTATTCCCACGGCATTCAGCAGGCTTTCCCGGAATTGACCATCTCTGCAGTTAGGTTGGGCATTTGTTGGAAATTTAATTTCATTCCATTTCGTAATAACTTTTGTAACCGCCTGCTCCACAGCGAAAATTCGATTTTCTTGAACGCTTGTCAATTATAGGGTCAATGGAAAACTGCAGATTGATGGCGCTGCAGTTACAACACCGATGAAGTGGAGGGGAATAAAAACCGCCAGAAAAATAAAAAATCGATGTGGTGATTGTTAAGCATTTGCGATGGAAAGAGGTGCGTGACAGAAGAGATAAACCAGAAAAATCCAAAAAAATATGTGGTGTTGATGTGGCGGAAGGAGGTGATATCAAAGTGTTAAAGTGGCTTAATACTGTGATCTGGCTCGTTGTGGAGTGAAGTACCACCTCTTTCTCAGATTTATTTTATTCGTGAGCTTTTGAAAGTGTGTTAAAAAAATTGTCAACTGCATTTTAGTAGTAATAAATTTATTTTTTATAAACTAGCTGAAGACGCTTTAAAAAAAATCCCTTTTCACAGACGATCATTTGAGTGTATGTTACTCATACGCCTCCTCCAACAGTTTCTACATTTTTAAAACCGTTTAAAACATAAACCTAAATAAATGATACACAAATTATTATATAACCAAGTTGGGACATGAAGCGTGGGCGTAAATGCAAATTGAATACATAATATTACATATACACATACAAATCATACTTCAGAACACCTTCGTAGCGACGCTACAAAATTATTTGGTATTTGCTTTCTTATATATGCTGATTTCGGAAGAACTACATTAAAAAATCCATTGGCATTGCAACCATCTGCATTTATTTTTTCCATTCTTCTCGACAAATAGCATTTATGTATTCCTAGTAAGAACTTCTGGTAGAGTTTCAACATTGGAAGGCAGTAAGTAGAAATAAAAAGTAGAGCTGTTGAATGAATTCCCAAGCGAAGTGAAAAACCTCAAAAGCTACTGAAGCTCACTATCACGAAGAAAATAAAAAATGAAAACAGAAGCCAAACTAAGTACAAAATTGCACATAATAATGTTATGAAAAAAGCAAAATAACCCGAAATGACCTAAAACTAAATGAATTCGTGGCTTCGTACCGTATTACAATAAAAGTAAAAAACAGATGACACAACAGCAATAACAATAAACAGGTACAACACGGGAACAAAGCCAATGCAGCTCCTTTTCCTCAAAACTACACGTAATGCCGAAGAAGGAAGCAGACACCAATATGAAGTGGAGCAGACCGCCAGGAAGGATTATGCAAACCAAAATTGCAAAAAACAATCGTTGCAAAAACAGACAGAGTGTAAGCTTTTTATCCTTTTCTGTTAGTTGGCAAAGAAAGATGTCACAGAAAGAAGGCACATCCTTTGTATCTTCCCGAACAACAAGCAAACCCACTTAAGCTTCGCGGAAGGCATGAATTACCCACGCTGATGACGGTTGGCGACAAGTCGGCTGCGGAGATTTGGGTCAACGCAATATATCACATAATTTTTGGAAGTGAGGACATACATTTATGCTGACATGTACATGCATGTTTGCTTGTGTAATACATGAGGAATGGGCAGATGGGTGGCTGAAGATATGAGGGAAACCTCCTTGTCGTTGAGAAGAACAATAAGACCAAGAACATGGCCAATACAAAAGGAATATAACCAGCACTTAGACGGTGTTTGAATGCTGTTTTCTCTGCTTTGAAGGGTACTGATCGATGAAACCAGTTTCAACGTTCTTTTACTGACATTAATAATCTCAAGTCAAATACATTTAACGTAAAGTCTTCTGAATTTTAATTTTATTTTTATTTTTTAAAAGTGCGATTTCAAAAAAATTTACAAAGCAAAACCTATTTATATAAGGCTGTTGTACTAGCTTTTGCTTCGAGGAAATTTGAGTTTCATCCTAATTTCATTAAAAAACTTTCAAACTTTCTTTCCTACACTTTATCCTTAGGTACAAAAACAAATAAGTCAACTCATTTTATGTATAATTGCTCGCAGCTATTTTTATGTGGCATTTTAATTATTTCTTTTTGCCCGAATATCTTCATTTAATTTTTCGAATTCATTAGAGCCAAGGCTTTCAAAGCCTTGTTAATCTCTTAGTTCGTTTATTATTTTAACGCTCTTTTCACTTCAGGACACAGGTGCAATTCATTTTTTGAGCAATGAAATTTTAAGATAAAGAATTCACTTTGCAAGTTCAAAGCGAGAATTTCTTAATTTTAAAAGAGCACCTCCCTTGCTCCGACTTGCCAATTTTTAGTGAAATTGTTTAACAATGGAGATGCCTCGTGACAAGAAACGTGCCTACTAGCAATACCACTTCAACTTGTAAAAATTTTATGAAGTCTCTATTATGAACAAATAAAGTTAAATTTGTCACACGCAATATACCAGAGTAGAGTGCTTAACAACTGATAAAGTGAAGCCATGGATATTCTTTATTAGGATTTTTATATAATTTACAATAATTCCAAATTTGTTATCTGTTGCTTACTCGTAAGTGCCGTTGACGCGATATTTTGTTCCTGCAATTTTCAGCTTCTTTGATGCCAACGTCTTGTGATGCCGTTGAGCTTTTCGCTGGCTTTGCACAAGTTTCAAATAAATTAAATTACTTTAGACTTCAAATGGCGACAAAGCGAGATGCCTGCCAATGCCAAGGTGTTGAGCAATTCAAAATAGATTAGTTAGTCAACCGAAGTATTTCTTCTGCATGCTAAACCTAACTTTCCATCAGTACATTGCAAATTTGTTGTCGAGTTTTTACTGGCCCGTGAGAACTTACACCATTTCCTATCTTCTTGGATATCCCAAATGTGAATTTGAGGTAAGAACCCAAGCATCTTAGTAAAATGCAAAATGTCCCGTGGCTACTATACAACGCCATTGCTACGGCTATTAACATCCAAGCTCGCTGGCATTATGTTGGCTATTAATCACATCGTCAACGAAAAGTAAATTCTCCCACTATAATGTGCTTCTCACTAACTCCGCGCTTAGAAAAAACGACGACGGAAATTACCTGAAAACACTTCGGCAGCAAACAGCGCCATGTCATTTAATTTCTCGATTTGTATTCATTAAAAAGCATGGCACCAAAAATCGTGAGAAACCAAAGGTTCGCCTAAGGTGGCCACTTCATACTCGGCTTCTATTATTTTTTGCTCAAATACCTCGCCTATTCAACTTGCGTGGTCCAAACGCTGAGCAATTAAGATGAAAATCTAAAATTAAAGTCACTAAAAGCAAAGCTTCACAGACTAATGACCGCCATTGTGGTCCGCCCAGGACAGAAGTATCAACAAAGCAGCACAAAATAGAGTTGAAAAAGGGTGTGCGATTCAAGGAAGCAGAAGTTAAATACATGTATTTAAAGACGTTATTTTTGTGGGAAGAAAATTTATTTATCACACATTTAGTTCTACTAAAGTAAATTCATCTGTGAACGAATTAGCTGTGTGTTGTAAATTTTTCGAAAAAACTTACCACCGTAGAGGATTTGGTGCATTCGCTACGGTCCTCTCTTTAATATTCAACGTTCTACCTTTGTCGCTTTCTTTTTTAAACTGGCTTCTCCTTTATATTTCCTGTATGTGCAGGTGTGTTCGCAAATATACAGTGGTGGCCATAACATATGCAACTAAAACATTATTTTAGAAAAAGTATATATATCATACCATTAAACTTTGCAGACTGTTGATTGAACATGAAATTATTATAATTTGGTATTTCAACTTTTAATTAACGTTTTTAAACCAAAAAATTTTATTCATAAAATAATAATAAAAATTCCATTTCGATTTCAACTCTAAAATTACGTGGACAAAACATATGCAACTCAGAGTATGAGTTCAAGTAATACCATTATATCGGTATTTTTCTGTTGCTTTTGAGCTTTTAGACTAAAAATTACGCAGTATTATTAGTTTTAATAAATAAATCTTGCGTTGATTCGGGCAAATCAGCTCGATTTTAGTTTCATTAAAAATGGCAAGAAGCAATTTTGGAATTGAACTTCGGAAGAGAATTATTTCCAAATTTGAGAAAGGAATGGCACAAAAATGCATTGCTACAAAATTAGATGTGCACCAAGGCGCAATTTTGCGAATAATAACGAAATGTGTTGCAACAAAAGCAGTATCTGCTATTCACCAAGGCGGGAGCGCACGCAAGACGACCCAAAGGACAGACAATTTAATAGTACAACTATCAAAAAAAAAGTCCTGAAATAGTCCCATCACAAATCATTAAAGGTTTAAATTTGCAATTATCCACAAAAAATGTGCGTAGGCGCCTTTTAAAAGCCTCACTAAGAGGTTGTCGTCCCGCGTACAAATCGATGATTTCGGTAAAACATAAAGCCAAGCGTTTGAAATTCGCTAAAAATCATCTAAGGCCAATTAATAAATGGAAAACCGTTCTATTCAGTGATGAATAAAATTTTTACTTAATAGGCAGTGATGGAACGTTTTATATGTGAAGTCCAGTAAATAAAAGATATACTCCTCGTTATCGTAAGAAAACAGTTAAGCATGGTGCAGGCCACGTAACGATGTGTTGCTGCATTTCTGGTAACGGAGTTGGCCCATTATATAAGATTAATGGAATTATGGATCAATATGACTATGAATGTATTTTGGAGAGTGTCATATTGTCACGTTGCCCTATGCTGCGTGGGAAATGCCATTGCGTTGGGTCTTCCAACAATACAATGACCCAAAGCACACGTCCAAATATGTCAAGTCTTGGTTGGAAGCAAACAACGTTGATGTTTTGGAATGGCCACCGCAGACCCCAGATCTCAACTCCATTGAGAACTTGTGGAAGCTGGATAACAGGCGAATTAAGAGGAACAACCTTAAAATGGTGATGAACTTTTTAATACACCCCAAGAAGCTTGGCAATCGATTCCAATAAAAACCATAGATAATTTAATTCCCTCAATGTCGAGAAGATATGCCGAAGTAATAGAAAACCATAGATTTGCAACAAAATATTAGTAAATCTTAGCTTTTACCATTGTTTCCAAAAAGTTGCATATGTTTTGTCCACGTAATTTTAGAGTTGAAATCGAAATGGAATTTTTATTATTTTTTTATGAATGAAATTTTTTGGTTTAAAAACGATAATTAAAAGTAAAAATACCAAATTATAATAATTTCATGTTCAATCAACAGTCTGCAAAGTTTAAAGGTATGATATATATACTTTTTCTAAAATACTGTATTAGTTGCATATGTTATGGCCACCACTGTACGTGTACACCTACAATTTATGTCCATCTGGGGATTTACTTTTGGTTTGGTCTCAAAACCAAAGGGCAGCAGACCACCAAATGGCGTAGCATTCATTTTTCCTGTTCTTTCGTTAAATAATGTGTGTCAATGGAAGAAATGGGTTATAATATGGGTTTTTGCAGACATGTATCTTAACTT
Source organism: Bactrocera zonata (assembly GCA_037783105.1). Classification (NCBI taxonomy): domain Eukaryota; kingdom Metazoa; phylum Arthropoda; class Insecta; order Diptera; family Tephritidae; genus Bactrocera; species Bactrocera zonata. The sequence goes on along the minus strand of JBAWJQ010005218.1, from coordinate 127,947 downwards.
CTTGAACTAAGATATTTTCCAACTCGATTGGTGAGTAATTTATCGGTCGCCTTATGTCAATATATGTCTAACGGTAATAATTATTGCCAATCGTTTCAGACATATTTGCATTATTTCACCGTTTTAGATGCCTAAACGCTTTTGCTAAAAGAGTATTGTAACACTTGATACTCCAACATCTTCCACATAATTCGACAGCACTTTTTCCGTTGGCACTTCAACATGAAGTTGAAAGCTGTCTGCTTTCATTAAGCTAACTCACAGCATGCTTTATCTCATTAAGCTAATTTCTTCGGCAAAATTAACGATTTCCGCCGACGCGACAGTCAGATGTTTGACCTTAACAACAACAGTGTTGAATTTAATTAGGCGATTAATAGTTTGCTCTACTAATTTTCTTCCATTTTCACAATGTGAGTAGGCAGCCCCATTTAACCGTATCTGCAGCGTGTGAACACTAGCTACCGTTAAAGTGATTATACTGAAAAAAGGTAATCCATCTTCTCCTTTGGTTCTACACAAATCCGGTGTGATTAACAACTGCTAATTCATTCATCACCGAGCTGGCCTCAAATGAGCTTTATCGATCATTAAGAAGGAAAACTTAAACGAGTCTCTCTCTTTTCTAGTCTTCATTATAATTTTCAAGATAGCAGAATATCCAAACATTTGAATCGGAATATCATAGTTTTATCGAATATAAGCTCCCATATTTTTACCAAACTAGGAGCTTCTCGAACTACTCGTCCAATGTAGACAGATGAAAATTTTAGGTACTGACACGATTTTTTCATGCATTTTTCCTGCAATAAAATAAATTTTAAGCGAAAGCAAAAAAACATAACACTGTGTAGACTAGCCTAATTTTAAAGCCCCTAATTTTCCCAAATTCGCTTTAAAAAGCATTAAAGGAAACAATGCCCTAAATCGCTCATATCAACTGCTGACATCCACACACACTCGCAATCTTCTGCGACATTTTTTATGAGCTAATCAAATTTCCAAATCGATATCCTCCTGCCAACCCAAGGGAGTCCATTGCTGCCCCGTGAAGTGGCGAACAGGTGAGCAAATAGAAATTCTGCTGCAAATAATGTGTTATTAGTGATTTTCCGTTTCAGTTGCACCGTTATCGGGCTAACCTTATTGACAAAGTAAATCCAACGAAGGTGTATTTGGGGCGGACAAATTAAATTCTGAAACACAATAACAACGGGCAACGGTGCATGTGACGTGCCAAGTGGCGCACATACCCACACTTTTACAACGAAGCAAAGGATATGAGGAATTGGTTAGAGCAAGTTGACAACAGAAAGCAAAAAAGCAAGCAAAAGTGATAAAAGCAATCATAAACATAATCCACCGACAATGAGTAGAAAACACCCGTTTTATTACCGTTTTACTACAGGAATAGCAATGACAACGCAAGCCTGGTATACAACGCGGTAGTTTGCGGTGCGCTGTTGCTAAGTACCATAAGAAACGGAAATGCGCAACAAATCGCTGAGAGAAGAATGCCGCCACAAAAACACCGACTGAAGCAAATCAGATATCACAACCTCGAACAAATGTGCGTTAAGTCAACACAGCCCCAAATTTTCCGCCATTCACACTGCTCTTTGGCTCACGGTGACACCCTTAGGAGGAATCGAGAAATCGTCCATCGCACTGCGAGTTGCTCATCACAATTTGTTGATTCCACCTCTCGTGTTGCCGTCATTCTTGCCTTCCCTTCTCATTTTTCCGTTTGTCTCAACCACTTCTTCTGATGGTTTCCCGTTTTAAATTACCTAAATGTCGCGGTTTCTATTTATTTTACTCATAACCTGTACAGTACTTTTGTGGAAGTAAGCAGCACGCGCTTAACTTCTCCCCCTCAGCATGACACACCACAAATGATGAATGCGGGCGGCACTCAAATGAAACACTTAACACAACCGAAACCACACAATCACTTCCGTAAATCAGAGTATCTGCGCGGAGTGCAACTTTTAACGGTTTCACATTTAGTTTGAAGGCATTTTGTGTTTTTGCTGGTTTCACCCTGCCACTATACCAAATACAAAGAACTGATTTTATTTTACATTTTTTTGTGTCTTTTTCTAAAATTTATTTTGGTTTTCACTCCCTATCTCTTCCTCTATTTGCAGTTTGCACAGCTGGCCCGCATGAGAAACGCCTTCTTCACGCCCTGCTCGACAACTACAACAGTCTGGAGCGACCCGTCGTAAACGAATCCGATCCACTGCAGCTGAGCTTCGGGCTGACGCTAATGCAAATCATCGATGTGGTGAGTTTTGTTTGTCTCTCACTCTTCTTTTTAAATAAGTAGGTGTTGCCTCTATCACACGCTCTCACACGTTCAGCAGAAGTTTAATGTGCAAATTACATTTTAATACGCCCTGAGGTATGCCACACTAAAATCATGACATGAGCAAACAAGCCAATCACGCGGGCATAGCGCACAAAAGGGATTATTTAGCCTTCAATTAGCCTAAAAATATATACAAATGTTTCACGTAAGCATGTTCCACACATATCGTCAAACTCTCGCCTGGTATAGTGGTAGTAAAACCGATGTTGGCAGCAAAACCGACGAACAGAACTGCAGGCTGTGGAAAAAAGCTTTTGACACAAACCTAATTAGCATATGTTTAAGCGAATATTAAGAAAAGGAAATACGAAAAGATTACTGCTATCACAAAACCGTTATATGCTGCTATAGACATACACAAATACATTTGACACATAAAAGTAAAGCACATGTGGGTAGTGATTCATTAGCTCTTCTTAAATACTACGAAAATATATAAATAATAATTTCGAGGCCACAACTAGTCAAAAATTTAAATAAGATTGATTGGTTTCATAGTTTGATAGTCTATACTTTTAAAACTAATAACTAAAATTTATAATTAATATTCGAAATATTAAGCCACAGATTTCTCAAGTCAGTTTATATTGTTCCGAAACAGTTAAAGAGTACCACAGCTTTGTGTTAACACATTATTAAAATCATGCTAGGTTCACCAAAATAACCAACAGTCAGAAAAAAATTATCGCAGCTTCGGTTCCGACGAATTTATTAGCACACTCTCCATTGAGAGATGAAAATCCCGCAAATAATTAAGCTGAAATACTTCCCATTAAGTAATACGTGCTTCTCAACCTTAAACCGACGATATTGTTTTCATATTTAACTTAAAGAAAAGCGAAGCTTGGAAAACAAAAGACGAAGTGACGTGCAAACGAAACGAAGGAACAGGTGCCGGGCTCCCAAAATGTCAGCAGAAAGGGCTGCTGTCAGTCAAAGGAGTAATTGATTTGCAGTTATGTGATTCAAGCAGCAACAAAGCACAAACAGAAGCAGTTAAGCAGACGGGCTGATGTCATGCGGTTAAGCGGTCGAGCCGCCGCATTGTGGAGTGAATAGCATGAAAGCAAAAGTGTCACTTATCACGTGATTTATTATTGCTCGTCTAAGTAGTTTACACCAAATGTAACTCCACACACTAACACGCACAGTTTATAGCAGCCAGTGGTGCGTGTAAGCAGGAACATCACGGTGTAACCGTCACTCCTGCGAGAGAGAGTAATCTGCAGGGTCTTTCATGTGTCTCTGTGTGCGCAAATGTTTAGCAAGTTCAAGTACGATTCAAATTTTATTCATTTCGCTTCCGTCGCTGCCATTACTTTACTTGTGTAAGCCCTTACAGCTCGGAATTTCATATTTAGAAACTATGAATGAAACCACGACCTTGACTTTACATGAAAAGCCTCTTCACTACACCCATTTCTAATTTATCAGCCCGAAGAGCACAGTTGCTAATCATGTTTGCTACAACGCTCATTCAACACACAATTTGCTTACTCAGCACTGCCAACTTTGCTCCCTAATGAAAGTTCTAATTAAAAGAAAACAGAAGCAAATCTTTTAAAAGCTTATTAAAAATGAAAATTAAATAACACAATAAAATTATTTAATGCAAGGCATTTGAAAATGGAGGCTTTAACGAGCGCAGTAGAGGAAATGTGCAACGGAAACGGAAACTTGCTCTTAACCAACTCGCCAACGCAGAGCAATGCCAAGCGAAATTCGCAGAATAACACACGAACAAAAAAAACTAAATTAAACAAACACTCGTCAAGGTAGCACGCAGTCGCAATGGTGAACGCGAATGCTTTCATTAGTCCAACGATGCAGCTGCGCCTATTGTTATGCTACGTTTGCCGCATTTATCTTCCGTTGAGTCTTCTCATTCAGCTGTGCGCTTTTGTTGCTTTATGGTTTTGTAAACCCACCAGTGCACTCACATACACACACTGGCGTTAGGCATTTAATTACCACTTGAGTTGAGTAGCTGGCGCGACGACACTACGGGCATAATTAGAAGGCAATGCCACTTCGATGCTTCGTGGCGCTACAATTTTCAAAGTTTACTGCTCAGCCACCAGCTCACTCACAACATACCAACAACCATATCAGCAGACAAGCCGAGTGACAAGCCAAAGCACAAACCATTACTTAAGCGCTTACGGAGAACTACAGAGTTTACACATGCAAGCCCTCGCAATATTTATCATTTCATTCAAGAAATTCACGCCCTCTGCCTCCACACAAACGCACACACACACATGCTACGTACAACCATATGACTTTACTCGTGCTTTTCCTTTCGCTTTTCCGCGTGTTCTTTCGCCAATTACTAATTCACGCTGTCGCCGCAAACCACATGCCCTTGCTTACTTATTCACGAACACATACACACACATATATTGTTTCTCATTTATGTACATTGCGACCATTTAAGAAAGTAATATCTGTTTATCTAACTAATTTAGAATTAAAGTAATTTCAAACAAATCAGCCATTCTAGCATTGTAATTTAGTGCCGCCTGCAAAATAATTCATATTATACTATAACTGTAAATTGCATGCTTACAAAAATAAAAATAATGCAACAAATCGCTATTTTTCTCAGTAACATATCGTTTGATACTATTTCTTACTTAACTTCCATTCATTTTGTAGGCTCTTCATTGGATTTCACCAATATTCTCAAACTCTTCTTATCGTTCTGACACTATTACTGAGAACATTTTCAAACTATTTTCTTTGCGAATCCCTAAATCGACTAAATTTCTTGCCTTTCCACTATACAATTCATCAATAATGTTTAATAGTTGTTCTCCAAAAGCAGTAAGCGACGAATTTATTATTTAATTTTGTGGTGACTTTTAATCCGTTCGCTTTTGCAATGCATCCAGGCATCTTTTGTTTAATCCAGCAAAATATTTTCTTTGCATTGCCGGTCGTGTCCTTTGTTGTATTTATCTGTCTGATATATTTCACCAGCTGAACATTTAATAAACTCAGCGTCTAGTTTGTCTAAAGTAATCTGGCGGCGGTGACTTTACTAATTTTATTCAAAGTCAATTTCATGAATATTTATGAGGTCACCAAAGGTTTTCATGCCGAACAACGAGCTTCCACTTTTGATGGGCAAGGAAAGCTGCCATTATTTACTACCGAAAGATGTTCACTCACGGTAGAAATAGATAAAATCGGGTCGATATTGCCCCAACTCCCATATACTTACTAGATATGTACATATAATGGTTTACGTATTTCTAACAAGCCTAACGCCGAAAATGTCGATCAGTTTATGAGCCATATACAGTATATTTGTTTACATATATATAAAATTCTTTGGATGTTGGTCCTCTGGTTGACATTTTTCACGGTAATGACTACCCTGGCTTTGATTCAAAGTTGCAAGAAAAGGTGATGCGAGTATATAAGTTCTAACGAGAAGGATTCTGAGGCTCAACGAGAGCTATAAGAGCAACTCTAACGCCGGCTCATGAACTGGTACTAGACCCCTTCGCTGACAACTGCACAGCAAAATCGGTGTGAGGACTACTGGCTGCAGGAGAATTTACATATACAAGGTACGTCAAACTTCTCGACAACATCAATTTTTGGCATTTTGACCGAACACGGTTTGTTCAGCTCAAATTGACTGAGGACTAAATATTCCTCAGAATCCAACATTGGATCGACGCTTGTGATCGCATTCATCTGATATGGCCCCGTGCGACTTCTTCCTTTTCGGAAAAATGCATTTTCCTATTAAAGGAAGCCGTTATGCAGACGTGGAGGCCATTCAAAAGGCTTACAGCGGTATACTATCGGTCATAATCTTTTCCCCTGAACTATGTAGGTGTCTAAGGGTCTAGAAGGGCACAGGTTGGCTCTCTTCTTGTCTACACTATTTCCACTTTGCACCATTTAACCAATGTTTCATTCCATCTACTAATATTAGTCGCACTTATATTTTTTAACAAAATAACCTTCCGGTACAGAGTTTCCTACTATTATTAAATGAATAAAAATTAAAAAGAGGAATATCAAACGAGTTCATGCTCATGATTTTTAAAAATCATCATTCGACCAAACTCCGTGTGGACAAATACGTATACATTGCGACGTTGCTCCTTTTTTGAAAACTGCTAGCAAATAAATTTAGAACTTTTCACATGTATCTATGTGCAAATTAAGCAATAAATTTCAGGTTAACACCCCAAAGAATTAACTTGGTGCAACTAAAAATTGTTGTTTGAAATTGAAAGCAGAAATCCAAAAGCGAATATTTAAAATTGTATCTGCAAAATAGCAAACATTTGACTTTCGACCTCGCGCTGAAAGCAAGCAAAAAATAGATTTGTTGTATCCGTTGTAGGCGGAGGAGGCGGAGGAGGCATCACGTAGCTATAGGGCTTACATAATCAAAAGTATTTTTATTTTCCACTTCGGCACAACATGCTGATAATGTATCAATTTTCTACGTGCTCTCTGCTTGACCATATGTGTTGAAGGGCGTCCAGCCTGACGTATGAGTAACATTCTGTAAAGACATATTGATCTTTTCTAAGCAATCTTAGTAAAGCAATGAAGAAGCCCATCGAAGTAATTGCTGATTGAACTTAATAACTCTTGGCACATGTGCTGTTTTATGTTACCGTAAATTACGTGATCTATTGATATGACAAAGAGGCTACACATTTCGCACATCTATGCCTGTATGTATAATACCAAATAACTATTTCCTTTCCTTTCACTTGTTACACTTTTTTGAAAATACATTTTGACGCATTTATGTCTTAAGATGAGTTTGTGGCAATGAATCACTGCATACATACACTAACACCAATTAATATTCAGTCTCATGGCAATTTCGCCACTATTGTGAAAGCCTGTAAACGAATTAATTATTAACGAGTAAGAAAGGGTAATTGCAGGAAAATATTTTAAGGTTCAAAACGTAATCCAGAGGATCCTTATTCGACATAAGATTGTTAGAAAAACGAAAATCATTTTACATATCCGGTATATGGGAGTTGGGGGTAGTATTGACCCGATTTTATCTATTTTATTAATACTGCATACTATTAATTGTCATATTTATCGATATTTGCGGTAAAAGGTCAACTTTAAATACTGAGGTCCAAATATTCGGAATCTAGGGGCTTTAATAGTTTTTAAACAATTTTTGATCATAAGGTGCCATACTCTAAAGAGGAAGATTTAAGTAGAATTTAAAAAATATGGGAAGTAGGCGTGGTTGTAGTCTGATATCGCCCATTTTTGCGCCCTGCTCCTATTGAGCTTTCTCCTAACTCGGCAATCATTTATATATACATAACTCCATATCTAATTCGATTACTTTTAGGTGATACAAAGAACAAGTTAGGTGAACCAAACTATTACAATCTGTAGCAACATGTTGCAAGAGTACAAAAATTTAATATTGTTGATAAAAATATTAAATAAAATATTGCAACAATGTTTTTATTAACTGGTATTTATAAAATTGCCAAGGACTAATTAAGTTTATTTCTCAACAACTGATTTGTTGTTATGTTTATCCTGTTCAACAGCCTAAAGCAACAAAAAATTACTAATTACCAACGTGCCAATCCTTTTTCCGTGCAGTTTTCCGTGTCAGGACATCCTTCACAACACTCACACAGAGCAATATGAGCTTAATCTCCGCATATGTCTTCCGTTTGCTTGGAGTAATTTATGTAAGTTGTATAAAATGAGCGTTCGATGCCAGAATGGCTGCCGCTAATTACATTTCCTATTTATTATCACTTTAAAGCCTTTTTACTATCTGCCGATTTATTCATTATGCTTAACACTTGTAAAAATGTGGACGCAAACAAACGTGCTTCTAAATTTTACAAATACTCGCAAAACTATTATATATGTATTTGTTACAAAAAAGGGACATAAGTTTGTGACAAAAGGAAACTACACGTTTGCTGATAAACATACACATATTTACATGCAAGGCCAACGTGGAAAGGATGCTAGGTACACCTTACTTACTTTTCTCCCGCTCCGATCTGCTCTCAGGATGACAATCCAAAAGTGAGGTATGTGGAAGGGTGTTAAAGTGTATGTGTATGTAATATGTTTGCTGTCAATCGACACCGTCACGTACACAAACAATTCGCTTAATGGATATTTACTGCAGATGTTTCCAAGCACGCTAATCTCGATTTTATTTCCAAAACCCAGATTTGTGGCGCAGCGCTTTGCGCAGATTGATGGTGTGACTTTTATTGCCAGTCATTGGACATTTTCATATATTTTATGCTGAAAGTACTCACTTCATGGCACTTAAAGCCCATTCTTACTATACTTCACTCAAATGTTAATTTTGAATTACAAACATGTAAAGCAAATGAGCCTTCATTATTTCCATTCAATAACTGCCCACACACTTTCCACCGAAAAGTGAAAAATTGTCACACATGCTGATTCGTCTTTATACTTACTGTTGGTTAAGCCTTTCACCGATCCTATCAAAATAGCACATGATAATTCAAATTGTGCTAATATGTCAGCTATTTACACAAAAATCCACTTTGCATTGATAATAAAGCGGAGGGAAACGGTTTGAACCCAACAACGAGAAGTTGGTTAATGAGTGAGTGCCCCTGTCAGCTCAAATGCCAAATATTTTGCAAAAGTATGCCTGTATGTAAGAAGGTAATAGAATGTGAAAATTAGTTATGCAACCGAAAACGAATTTAACGGTACTAAATTAAATTAGCACTAAAAGAAGGAGTATTATTAATCCAAAAGTAAGTTTATTGAGTATATTGGTACTCAACATATCCTTTTGACCGATTTTTAGCAAAGATTACGGTACTCGCATCTATGCGATTCAGTTAAATCCATCTAAACTTTTTCAGCACATTATCAAGCAAATATAAACTTAGTACGTCTAGCCTCATATATTACAATTAATATCATAAAATTTTAATATAACGATCCATAGGCGTCTTCTGAGTATTTTAATTTTAAAATAACCTCCACGGGAAAAGCTAAATTTTTTCAAGCTACCATTTGACAACTTATCATTTTACATCGAAATATGGAATACATATCTGCATGTGTATTTAATACATCTTACATAAAATTCACAATTCTCTCAGAGGCGTGAAATTATTCGCGCGGCATCGCCATAATTTTCTGTGTTTCACTGTACACACACACTTAGTAAACACAAATGAAGAGCACGGAATGAGTACAATCATAAAAAAATAAGTAAAACGTTAATAAAGATGCGTCTGAAGTCCACCAGGCGGCTGAGGCACGTGAATATTACTAAGAGGATGCAGATTGGATGGAAAGCACAAGCAAATGCTAAATGTGCTAAATGTGGAGAGGGAGTGGAAGATACTTAGAATCGAAATGAATGAAAGTATTTCAAAGTCACTGGTTTCCTCTTGACTTTTGCGCTGTGTGCTGCTGGGCTGCAAAGCAGCACGTGACAGGCATACAAATGCTATTAAGTGCGTAGATATATGTTCGTTCATATATCACTTCAAGTTTGCTTTGTGGTCACATGCGTCTAACATAGTGAGGCGAAGCGAGGATTGCTGAAGACAAATTTGTTGAAGCCACATTCGGCGTTGAAAGAAAACTTGCTGACGACATTCAGAGGATGAAAGTCGTGCTAATGAAGGCCACATGAACAGTTTAGTGCAATGGAATGGTAGAAGCAAAGCAGAATATGGTTTATATCATTGATATACCAATATCGATTATATAATGAATGTATTTTGAGTTCACTATGATTATATTTCGCTTAGATTGTCGTTTGTAAAACAGTTAAATAATCTTCATTACAAATTTGAATTTACAAAGCCTTAGATAAATTACTCAGACATACGGGCACTATATTCTATTAACGGTAAAACAACAATGTACAAAATTATTCTGATTTTTGAAGATAATATGTCAACAGCTGTCAACGGCAGCAAACTTGATTACTTGTCACGTGCTTACGTAGACGCAATATCATCAGCACACACACACAAAAACTCATAACTAATTGTTTTCTGTATTTACTAGGAATTTATTTAATTTCGTATTTGCTTATAAAAAATATTGAAGCTTTTTTTGTGTTTTTAATGCACAAGACTGATTGTTTATCAAGTAATTCTAAGTAAGGCATTCTCACAAACTTTTTTCTTCATACACATGCCAGAGCTTATTTTAGAGCATTTTTCTTTTATTCTCATTAATACCAGCTCTTTCCGGTTTTTGTGCCAAACTCCGACATGCTTCATTAAAATAAAAAAAAAAATTAACTAAAAATTATCGGGCTTCAGTATTCAACTGAGCTTTACATTATTCTGACTGGTCAAAGCATCTCTGTAGTTTGGTTGTAGTTGCAGTAGCTGAGCTGTAAAGGCACAAAATTATATCATGAATAGGAGCAGCAATAATGACAGACACACATACATTTTTTTTTTTCCATTTTCGTGCTGGCACAACGCTGCCTCTTTCCTTTCGCTAAAGAGTTAATGTAAATGTTTGTGAAATTTTCTGGTTTTCTGTGCTGTAATTTTAAAATAATGTGAGTGGTCTTACGTCCTGGTTATTGCTTCTTCAATTATCTTATTTTTTGGAAATTTATTTTCTCATATACCAAGTTTCAAATACCTTCATAGCATATTTTCAGGCGTCCGAGCGTCAGAAGAAGCAAAAATGCTTTTCACATCATTTCGTGTCAACCGACCAGTATAGAGGGAATAAGGTTCCGATCCTAAAACCCACTTCCGAAGAGGTCCACATACAGAAAATTCTTTTTTGCATAGTTTAATATTTTTGCGCTTTCACAGCTCCCTATTTTGTGGTTTGCCTTTGTGTGAGTGTACACAATGCTCAAGCCAAATTCACACTTTGGATTTTTTAGCTAAGCCTTTTTGGGTAGTCATATAAAGGAATACCACCGAGCGGTATGTGTTTATTTATGAGTACACACTGCTTTTTTCACACTTGAATGTTGGCTAAAAATGAAAACTGAGCAAAATTTAACAAAAGAATTGAGTTTTTAAAACTATAAAAAGGTTGTATCTGCAGTTTTTTCCATTGAGACACAGACAAAAGGACTAAAAATGCCCTTAGGGCTGTTTATGTCCACTTTGGGGGAAATTTTCTGACAATCTCACTATAATGGAAGTATTTTTGCTACAATTTTCTTACTATGAGTAAATGAAAAGGAACCTTACATTGCTTATTAACTGTTAACCATCCATTAACTCTCTCATTTGCATGAAAACCCTTTTATCTAACACTCGTCGGGAACTGTATTTAAATTTATGTAAATAACCGGTATCCAAAAGAAGTTCTCGTGTATTTAAATTGCATTCAGTGATTGGACTTTAAAACCATTTGTGAGAACTGTGTACGCACGCTTTACCATTTCAAATGATAACTGTTATCAATGGAGGTACAAACATCCACCTTTGCATATGCGGTCACACTGCAATTGCTAAAACAACCAACTCAACTTTACAAAAAATTGTAGAGGCTTCACTTTGTACGAGTAAAATCAAATGAATGCCACCAATCAGCCGCTTTGCTATCGTTTTAACAGCCTTTGTTTTTGTTGCTGGCCAGCTGCGTAGTGCTAACGATAGCAAGCTCCACAATGACGCTAACGCCAATGGCAATGGCAACAGCTATGAGTGCCGTAAAATCAAAATAAACCAACTGCAAAGCAAAGCCACATGCAAGCGGCACGCGGCTCTGCATAGCCGGTGGTGTTCCATCTACTCGCACTTCCGCTACCACAACGGTCAGTGTAACGGAAATGACCCCACACGCGTAGTGACGAAGCGAATTTATTATATATGGGAATATGGATGTGAATTTTGTGTGTGTGTGTGTGTTAACCTACATGAAAACCTATGCACCTTTTCATCGCCATTGATGTGAGTTTTGCCACACCACGCGTCGCTTTCAGAAGCAAGAATAAGCAAACAGAAGTACGGACAGACACACAGGCCAGCGAACAGTTGTGGGACCTGTTAAGGAGTTTTCAATTCACCGGCAAAACGCATTTCGAGGTTACGCATACGCCCCGCTGCACTGACCAATGCTTCAATCTAAGCGATCATTCGAGTTGTTGCTTTTGTTGATGAGGTGTTGCGGCACGCAAAGTAAGTCATTTTAAAGCTGCATGTGGGAAACGGTCAATTAAGTAGCATCAGCGCAAGTAGGCGTGTCTCCTGACCAAAAAACATAGCGGCACAAAACTAATTATCATGGAAACGCGCATAATAAAAAAGTATCTATAAAGGATGCGTTTTTGTTGTAATTTTCACTTCACTTTGGCTAGTAAATTGCATGAAAGTTGGCACGAGATTTTGTTCTGGGCATTCCACGCGGTGAGTTTTGCCGGCAGCAATTTCTTGCCAAAATAAAATACTCATTTGAATTGTGGTGGCTGACGCTCAAAACAGAATTAAATGCTACTTATTAAATTTTTCCCTCTTTCCTTGTATTTCGTTCGTTGCTTTGTTGTCATTTCTCGGTTTTTAGTTTCATGCAACTGAGCGCCCCTAATGAGTTGAGTTGCATAACAAATGTAATGAGCAAGCCGACTGTGGAGTAAAACTGAAAAAGTGTTGAAAAACTTGTCATGCAACTTCCGGGCAGTTTCACGCCACAACAACAATAATAATAAAGACAAGTAAGGAAGCGCTAAGATCGGGTGTAACAGAAAATGTGATACTCTTGCGACTTGCCAGAGTCAAAGCAAGGGGAATGCCTTAAGGTACAAAACGTCAGCTAGAGGATCGGAATCCAAGCAAATAGAGAGGTTGTATCGACCTGACTTTATCTATTTACCAATACCATATACTATTTACATACCACACACCAATAAAATGTTCCCTAGCTTGCATTAGAGTACCTCAAATACCATACACATATAGAAGAAAGTCATCCGGATGTTATATGCTTGTTATATGGCGGTTAGGTCAAGTTTTCGCCCGATTTTTTCGATTTAAAGCACAAAGTTTGTTAGAAGTAAATCTCTCAATTTTATTAAGGTAACTAATATATTCGCCGATATACAAGTATGCGATATAAAGTCACCTCAAAGTTTGTAAACCGACATTCCTATCCCTGGATTTGAAATATATATATAACAGATTGGCCGATATTTTCGGTAAATAGTCAGTACCTTATGGAGTCCAAATATTCTATACCTTCCGCACCCAATATTAAGTACCAAATTTAGTTGAAATCGATTGGACAGGTTTAAGATAGGAGATTTTAACTAAAAGTGGGCGGTGCCACGTCCAATTTTTCCACCGGCTCGTACAGAGCTCTCTCATTCCATCTTGGAGGTACAATTTTTTGTCTTTGGCGCATTAATTATTGATTTATCGCACTTTTAAAAGTTTTTAACAATACCGTAATATGGGGAGTGGGCGCAGTTATCAATCGCTTTCGCCATTTTTATACTGTCGGTAAAGGTTTTTAAGAGAAATGTTCTTACCGAATTTGACAACAGTAGCTGTAGTGGTCTAGGAGATATATACATTAAACGTATTATAGGCCGGGACCTATACCTTCCGAGGTTACGCATACGCCAGTTCGATATCTTTATTTAGTGATTAGTTATGGCACTTTATAGATTTGCGGTTGTGGACGTGGTAATAGTGCGATTACGCCCATCCACGCACTGTAAATTTTTTTGTACTAAGGAACCTACATACAAAGTTTCATAAAGATGTTTCAACTTTTACTAAAACTACATCTTGCACGGACGGTCGGACAGACAGACAGTCAGCCGGATTTCAACTCGTCTTATCATCCTGATCATTTATATATACTATATATAACCTCGAAGTCTGTGTCAACAAAACTATTTTACTCTGTAGCAACATGTTGCACGAGTATAAAAAGGATGGGACCACAATCTCATAATTGCGTTAAGCGAAGATAAAGGCAAAACAGAGACCATAAAATTTACGAAATAAAGATAATAAATAACTGTAAGCCCTTTCGGCTAATTGCCACTTGATTGCCAAAAATAGAGAAGAGGCAAGCGGAATAATGCAAAGTAATTTCCTAAAGTTACTGTGCCAAAGGATACTCACTCGCTTAGGAAATTAATTTTATTTTCACTCAACAAACTCTTTTAATTTAAGAACAACAACAGTGTAGAAATGGGATCCTAAACAAACTCGAGTTGTAAGACGTCCAAAAGCATTATCACATTACCTCAAAATTATTCTTAGTACCATGAGAAAGGAATTCCCCAACATTTCTTTTACTTCGTTGCATCACAAAATATTTTGGCCAGAATCTTAAATACGACAAGAATTCGCCAGTGCTTCAAGGCAACTCAAGTGTTGTGGATAGATAAATTTTAAATTTTTGCCAAAACTCTATGGCCATACCAGCATGAAATATCCACCCGAATTCTTTGCTTGCTTGAGACCACCGCTCTTCTTCATTTTTTGCATATTTGCATTTAAATTATTCGCTCAGAATTTTTTATCATTTTGCTCATCTTCATGAAGTCAAGAAACATTTGTTTTTGTTGTGGTGTTGCAAATGAAATTTGTTACCACAAGCCACGTCGACATGTAAAGCGGATTTTCCTCTCAGCTAACACAGACGGCCCGTTTTTTCTGTACCAACATAGCTCTTGAAACAGCAACTGCAGTATCCAATAATTAGTTCTCATATAACCTCTGAAAGTAGCCGTCGATGCTGAATGCTATTTCAACAAATTTGTCTTCAGCGAACCTCGCTTTTTATTCAAAATTTATAATCTCGAGAATACAAAGAATTGGATATTATATTTCGTATGAAGATTTATCAACGTCCAACCACATACACATTTGTCGCTAAGCAGTGATTAATTACGAAATTATAAATTCAAATTAATTTCCAATTGAAATCATATTTATGGCTGTGATATGATTACAGTAATTAAATTTTCATTTTGACACTTTTGAAGGACCAACAACAACAATTACATAAATTTGTACCGAAATTCATCGCCAGCACACGAAACCTAAATCGACAAATGGAATTAAACAGATGTCAAATTAGTGAAACGAGAAAATATATAAAAATATGCGAATCGGATTCTGTTAAATGGCTCAAACTGCAGCAGAAACTGTGTGAATTCCCAAAGCAGGCGCAGCTTTACTGTTTTGTGAAAACATTGTCAACACCGAAGCAAACGAGCATGTTGTTGTTATTGGCGTTTATTTATTTACAGCACGCCAACAAGCGGCAATTTGCAAACAATTTGCAGCAACGAATTTTGTTGACGCTAACGATTTTTGTGCCGCAATTATTCGCCGAGCTTATGCAACAGCAACAACGGGAGCCAACTCAGTTGTGAGCAGATCAAAAAGCGCACAAACAATTTCGAACGAAATTTTCGGGTTATTTGCGAAAATCATTGTGGCAACTCTAATTAGCCACAAAGTCCGAGGGTTGCCATATTGTCTGATGTGCATTCCATATGAACATGTGAGCGAGTATGTGTGTGAGCTAGAGCCCTTCACCATTTTAGTCGTCTTTAATTTACGGACTAATTGCACAGTCTTTTTGTGGTTCAGGTTTTTGATACCTTCCCTATAGTTTCAAATTTTATAAATATTTATTTTTTTCTCTAATTATAATATTTAAAAGCTGTGAAATGAAAATTCGCTCCCCAAATTTTTACCACAAAAATTTCCGATTTTTGTATGCCACTTACATTACTTTCTATTTCTCTATGATTTTTTGTTTTCCTACCATATTTTTTATTTATTCCATAGCAAATAAAATTTGTTTTCAAAAAACCATCACAACAAAAGCCACTTACACACATATTAATTTTAAAGGAAAAATAATTATTTTCAAATCAAATTAAATGTGAATAATTATCTAGCAAAAAATCCATTTAGAATGTTGCGCTGGTTTTGGTGCGGCCAATGAAGGTAGAAATAACGGGTGATCCAAGCAGAGCTATTTTTTTCAAAAGTCTTTTTATGACGCGTGAATCGTGTCAAGCTGTCATGTCATTTTTGCTTCAAAAACGTTCAAAAATCGTTCAATTTTTGTTTCGCGCACTTCGCTCAATATATAGTCAAAAAAATCGGCATACTGAGTGTAGTATTCGTAACATCATCGTCAATCATGAGACACAGCATTCATTATTAGATAATATTCGACCGAATAAACCTTGTCCAGCACGCAATGAAGAAAATATAGTAGCCGAAGCTGAATGTGTACACGCAGACCGTGGAGAGTCGATACGGCGCCGTTTGTAACAACTCGGACTGACGTATGGAATGATTTGGTGCATTTTACACCGAGATCTTAAATTGAAAGCGTACAAAATACAGCTCGTGCAAGAACTGACGCCGCTCGACCTTCCCAAGCGACATATCTTCGCTCTATGTGCTCTTGAAAAGTTCCAAGAAGATCCGACGTTTGTTAACTACATTTTGTTCAGCGATGAGGCCTGTCTCAAGCAAAATTGCCGCATTCGGGATGAAGAGCAACCTGAAGAGATTCCAATGCTGTCATTTCAACCAGAAAAAACAACGGTTTGGTGTAGTTTGTTGGATGGTGGAATCATTTGTGCGTACGTAATAACCATTGGCGACCATTATCGCGCCATAATAACCTCCTATTTGGTGCCTGAAATTGAAGCTCGTGATCCCGGAAATATTTGGTTCTAACAAGATGGCGCCTGGCTCCCACACATTGCTTCAATCAATGGATTTATTGAAAGAGAACTTTGGTGAGCAGGTAATTTCACGTTTTGGGACGGTCGATAGGACACCAAGATCATGTGTTATCACACCGTTAGTCTTTTTATTGTGAGGATATGTAAAGTCTAAAGTCTATGCGAACAATGCCGCTTCGGTTCAGACGCTTAGAAAAACATCACGCCTGTAATTCGCTAGTTACCAGTCGCACTGCTTGATCGAGTCACCAAAAATCGGACTCAATGAATGGACCATCTGAGACCTGGTCGCGGTACATTTAAAAGATATAATCTTCAAAAAATAATGACACCAATGTTCTTTGGAATGATAATAAACATTCTCGATTGGATTTAAGATTTCTGTGGTTTTTCTTTAAAAACAAGGTATTCGAAATGGATCACCCTTTAAATAAAAACTGCATTACTTATAAATTTTTTATGAATGTCTCAGTGGCATGGAATTTAATGACAGAAGATTAATTGAATAGATAATCAGCAACCTTTGGAAGAAAAAACTGGCAATTATGTGGAACTATTAAATTTGTGCGTGCCAATAGTGGTATGTTGCAAAAACTAAAAAAAAATATTGTTTATCAATATGTGTATAGTATTAGGTTTAATAAAAAGACATCTATTAAAATGAAGTTTTTATTTAGTATAATTGGAATGCTTTAATTTATCCAGATGGAAAACACTACCTTTCTTATTGGCCTAACCTAAACGATTATGGCCCTCAGGCAGTTCAATCGTAGGATCTGTACTGCCAAACTGCGATTTTCTCAAAGAAGAAAATTCTCGGTCAATGCCGCTGAACACCTTCCTTAACTTTATTTTAAATAACCAACGTTTCTTCAACGATCGCTTTCAGAAATTGCAACAAATCGCAAATAAAAATTCAATCCACGAGGTTTTGCTTTAACTCGTTAAAATAGTTCCAAACTTTAGCTTCTGAGTATTCAAAATAGTGTTTACATGACGGTCGGACTCGATGATATCCTTCTTTTAACATTAGTTTTAATAATGAGAGCATTGCGGTTACTGAGTAGCTTTACGAGAATTTGATTAATATAATTCCATTTGACTACTCTTTACTTAAGACTAATCCAATGTCTCAAAAAATAATCAATACCTATTTTTTTTATAACTTAAGACTAAAATATTAAAGAAAATATTATCATACAAGTATATTTGTAAATACCATCGACAAATGCTTACCCTCAAAACTAACGAACACTTTATTTGTGCTCTCTCTCTTTACAGGATGAGAAGAATCAATTGCTCATAACAAATATTTGGCTCAAGTTGGTAAGTTGGGAATCAAAACAGCAGCAAATGCAATAAATATTGTCACAACCTACAATAACAAATATCACAACACACATTCACACTCGTCAGACAAAACTAAACCAAATCAAACGCAAATGAATAAAAGTCGAAAATAGCAAATAAATAACGAAGCAGTATATAAATAAAACACAGCAAAACAAACAAACTACTGGTCGGAATACAAATTTATTCAAATCTGGGCATGTCCGAGCGTCAAATAGTTCGATTAGAGACGCATTAATCTTCAGCACGGGCAAATCATCTGTCCAGGGAGTAATGTCAACATCTATTACGGACACACTTGCGCAGAGACAGCAAATAAACATAATTTATGTTCAAATGGCGGGAGAAATAAGAAATTATATTTGTAAGAAGCAACATTGAATACGAAAATTCAATTTACTATAGAGTGCTTTAAGACATTTCACTTTCTGTTTATTCCTAAGATTTGATGATTTTTTGCACAAATTTATTATTGCTTTTCTGCTGCCACAAGAGAATGTCACACACCAGATTTGCTTGAAAACGTTAAGGCGGGTCCCGAGGTTTCACCTAAAAGTAGACAGTGCCGCACCTATCGTGGAGACGTTTCTCTATAAGGATCCATGTCAAATGCAAAAATAGTAGTTGTAGGTCACCTGTCAAGCCATTTCAAAGCAACTATATGCGCTGGAAATGATTTATAAACAAGAAACTTGCTTTTCTTGTGACATCAATACCAGGAGAGGCATGTAAAAGTGATTTTTTCATCAGAAAATGAGTTGATTCTTGGATAGCACCACAAGATGAACAGTTCTACCACAATGACATTCGAGCTTTGTCAGTAAGATGGAAAAAAGTTGTTACTAGTGATGGGAAATCCTTCACATAAGTCATTTGTAGTCATTTCCTTACCATAAAACTGCATTTTCGTAATCAATTTCCACGAACTCAGTGATTCGAAAGCATATAAAAACTGTAAGAATAACAGATCAATTCTAGAAAACAATGTTTCTTCCCATCAAATTTTTTCAACGAAGTCTTATTAACAAAGAATGAGAATGAAAGAGAAGAAATGGGATAAAACAATGGAAAAAAGAAGAAGAAAACGAATAACTGACGTTTTCGTCCAAATCTTCAGTTCTCTTGTCGCCTGGTAAGTCTTGATATGACGAAGAGTGACAATCCAAATCCAAAGCAAGAAGGGAAAGTGTTCAAAACGTGTTTCAAAAAAGTAAAAAACAATTCAAGGAAGCTAACGGAGAAACACTCAAACAATTTCAATTACATTTTAGCTACAAATCTGCAATTCACTTAAACGGCTAAGCGGCTTTTAACGAAATTTGATGATGAAGTTGGATTTAATGCACTCAAACTCTCAAGCAGGCGCTTAGCAACAAGATTTATGTTCTTTTAAATCTTCATCCTCCTTCCTTTCAATGCATATACAGTTACTGAATTGGAACTTAAAAAGGCACATTTTTAATTTGCACAATATGGGTGGGAGTGTGACGGTGCGTATGAGTGACTTTAATTGCTTGTCACTTACGCATGCTTGGAATTGTAACTGTTCATGAAAGATTGATGTAAGTTTGTTTGTGTGCGACGAACTTAGCTATTCGCACTTAAAGACCAGTTATTTCATTATTCCCACAATAACAACAAGAATGGTGGCAGTAATTTTGTTCTCATTTCTCTACATTTCCACAATTACCGATCACTCATTTATGAATTATGGCGTGTAAATTGCACACAAGCTAAACGAAATGTGGCACATGTTCCAAAAAGCTTCTCAAATACCTTCGCATTGTTCGTTTTGTGTTCAAAAAGTATGAATTGGGCACAGGGGCTGATGCCGCTCGTTTGTGAAATTTTAGAAATTTCCTCTCCCTTGCAGACCCTCTCCGATATGCCGTCTCTATTTTTAATAGTTTGTAAGTCACGTTTCTCTGTTGCGGTCACCATCCGCTACTCCTTTGCCTCAACTCACGATGAAATGCCTGCCGTCACTCAGCTTGCAGCACTGCCTTCTTGTAATTTGTCTCTTTCGACTATTGTTCTAGCGCTGGTTATTTGTTCAAGCATATTAGCGAGTCTTTATTTTCGTTTGCTTTGCCAAAATTGCTTTTTGCGGAAATTGGAGACCTCTTTTCCGTTTCTACAAATAGAAATATGCACATATTTGTCACAGATTTCCCACTGGTGAAGGAGAGCATGTCTGTATATTCAAGAATTCCACAATCACTTGCCTCCCCTTCACTTGTTTGCGGCCGTTTCCATTTGAGCACAAAAAAATTAGATCCAAATAAACAAAAACTGGCAGGCTCTTCAAATTAAGAAAAAAAAAAATGACAACATACTTATTACTCGACCAAGTTCCATTTTAGGCTTTCCTCAAGCATTTCTCTCTTTCCTCTGCATCACTCATATGGCATTAGTGCTTTCGTCGAACCCGCTCACGTGTTAATACTATGCATTCGCTGAAATCTAAATTAGTGGCTAAAAGCGACTGAAAGTGAGTGCTTGTATAAGCGCCATTCCCCTCTCCATTTTCCATAAGTTCGTTCAAGCAATTTGTCCGCTTTGCATACCGCTTATAATTTGGCGGTTGCGCCAAATGCTCTGTGATTACTTCTGGCAACACATGTACTTAGGAAGTTGCATTTTAGCGCAGCAAACAATGCAACACTGCGCTATTAATAACGGTTTGCCAAAATTAGGCCGCATAACAAATCTTAAATAAAAGCGTTCGATTTTTGTTGTAATTTAGAGCGAATTTGCTGTGTAATCCATGGAGAAGCTCTGTGGCGCTCGTAAAAAGCATTGACTATATGATTACTTTTAAACTATTACATTATACAGAATTGTTTTACAACGAGTAATGGTAGAAAAAATAATAATTGGTTTAACATAATAAAATCTATTAAATGATAGTTTTTAACTTGAAGTTTACCCACAAGTCGCCGTTATAGTCTTTAAAATGTTTCTATTTATTTTAAAACTCGATTGGATTACTAACCTGAAACAATCTCACAAGTTCTTTGAAAACAATTATGAATAATATTTCATCCATATTTCTGTTTTACTGCTTAGGAATGGAATGACATGAACCTGCGCTGGAACTCAAGCGAGTATGGCGGCGTACGGGATCTCCGCATTCCTCCGCACAGACTTTGGAAACCGGATGTGCTCATGTACAATAGGTGAGTAAACTATTTTAGTGTTAACTACAACAAAAAAGCATTTTTACTTTTACAAGTGAGTCATTTGGAATTAAAACCCCAACGAAGACATATATTTTTCGAAAAAAGTATACAAATACATGCAAATGAACATAGAATTCTACACATGCTAACATATTCTAGCAGACCTATATTATCTTCCCGTCCTAACCGCAGACAATAAAAATAAAATAAAAAAGCTTCTGCTTGCGTTTGTTGTTGTTGCCCTCACTAATGCTGTTTGTGGCATCTGCCGAGCTGCCTTCAGCGCTGCAGTGACTAGCCCTCCGGGCGCGGTGATTATTCCATTCAAAAGTTTATTTTATTTATTCCTGCAGGCACGTTAAAGTCCCTGAGCATTTAATGCTGGTCACTACAGAATTTTCTTCTTTTCATTGTTTAGTTTGGCTCTAAGCTCGCCGTTGCAACTTCATATGTGTGTATAATCTGTGGTTTATTTGCTTCACCTGCTCGTGGCCGTGGATTTTCTTACTATTAGCGCTAGGCAGGCAAAAAAAAGCAGAAAGAACATCGTTTCGGTTTAACCGAAGCTAGAATAGCATTCACAAATAAAAAAGCCGTATGATGTCTTGTTTCGATCTCATTTCAATCAGATATTATATTGTTCCCTTGTATAATAAACAGGTTTTTCTTATAGGGACTTGATTTTAATCATTCAGTTTGATATCTTGAGGAACAAAATGTTACATATTTCCATACATGGACCAGATTTTGGTCGTTCAGTTTGTATGGTAGCTACAGTATAAGCTATAGAGACTTGATCTGCACAATTTCTTCGAAAATTGTATCATTGCTTTAGACAATAATCCATGTCAAATTTCTTAAAGATATATCAACGAAGAAAAAAATCTTCAACTTTAATGAACCAAATATGTACCGGTTTGGGCGACCACTTTTTGCCATTTTTCCGCTAGAGGCATTATTTCATCAGTATAAAACTTTTCTGGTTTCTCGGCGAAAAAATGCGACAAGTAATCACAGGCTTCTCTTTAAGCCAAATTTACTCCATTAAGGGCATTCTGAATTGACCGAAACAAATGATGTTCCTATAGTGCAAGGTCAAGGCATCCACCATGCATCAGAACTTCCCAGCCAAGCTCTCCCAGCTTTTGCAAAATCATCAAAGATGTGTTTGGTCAAGCGTTGTCCTGATGAAAGACGAAGTACTTTGTGTGGATCAGTTTTGGGCGTTTTTTTTTCAATCTCATCAGTGTTGACAGCAAAATGTGGAATCAATCGTTTGATCAGGCTGGAGCAGCTAGTGGATGATTTTTTTCCAAACCCACACCTTAACCTTTCGAGGCGTCAATCCTGACTTTGCGACCATTTTTTGAGCTTCACCACGCTTAGACCATGACCTCTTTGCACATTATTATCGCACATTTGCTTCACATATTCTTCAATTTCATTTCGTTTCAGCAAAGAAGCGCAGATGTTAATTCGGTCCATTAAATTTTTCCCAGACAGTCTATGTGGTACCCAAACATTGAGCTTTTTTTTTTTGTGGCCAGCTTTTTTAAATGGTTTAAACCCGTTTGATGATGAATGTAAAGTTCCTTAGCGATGTCATGGCCGCTTATGTGACGGTCCTGGTTAACATTTTTCATTATTTCATCGATTTTTTCAAGGTAGGTTTTCAGAACGCGTGCGAACCATTCTTGTGCTACATGAACTGAACTTCTTCCATTTTTTATAAAAAAATTTCAAAATAAAGCGAGTTTCTTCATTATTTTCACTCATTTTTGAACAGCTCTAACTTTTTTTAACCTCCACGAATTTATTATTCGTTAAATAAAGCTTAAAATCTCACTTTTCCAACACTAAACTTGTATGGTATAACACAATGTAATTGGTAGCACTGTAAATATACGACTGTGACAACATCTGTTGACAAAATACGAAGAGACTATTTCGACTACTAAATAATTTAAAAGTTGATGAGAATGGAGACTAACTTAAAGATATTATTTAGAAATATATCGATCGGAACATAATATAGTCATGGAATTTATATAGAAAGAGTTTTATAGTAGCCTTTTTTGCATTTCATTGAAACATTTAAACTTTGAATCGATCAACCTGAAACACAGTAGTGCTCATAAATTATGCGAAACACGTAGTATTTTCGAATAAAAACCCCCGATTTCTGGCGTTTTAATTGTCGATGCCAACTGAAATATTCACAAGCAGCGTAACAGGAGGCACATATAATAATTGCATACAAATAATATTTCATACGTGTGCTTGAATGGAATACAGAACGAGCGAAATTAATACTTCAATGAAGACTTTAAGCCAGCATCAGCATTAATTGCGTTTATTGTTTCGCTCTTTGCGCTTGGAAACGTTCCTAGGGGTGTGGAGGATCTGCATACGTGGTCACGCATAAATACTTGTGTATGTGACGTGTGGCTACAAAGTCATGTCGTGTTAATCCTCGCATTCAAAGCGAAGCAAAAAGTGTGAGCATGTGCTAAATCAGTGCGGCGCTCACAGAAATAAAGTTGCTATAATCCGTTACGCACACACCACACACCCACGCGCAATGCGAAGTACCACATGGCCATATTTTTTTCTTTTAAGACTTCTTTTCTTGTTTTTATTTTTTTGTTATTATTGTTTCCTCGCTTCAGAAAAACTAAATACTCCTTATAAATCGTACAAAGTGAGTAGAGCTTCTCTTGAAATATTATACTTCTTATCAATGTTTTCGAGTACGAATGAAGTAATATTTGATATATTTCCTACTGGGTACAAGTTTATTTACTTCTCCTTGTATTTGCCTCGTTTTCGATTACCTCTCCGAGACACATTTTATTGCAGTTTTCTCTTTCCTCTTGCCCACTTTGCGTTGGCATGACTATAGGACATTGGCATCGCCGATATAACACATAAATCATCAATGTTTCCACAGTCAAGTCAATATCAGCATTGCAGCGCTTCGAAAAGTAATATAGGCGTCACACATTTTCATTGTGCTTTACCCACATCTGCCATAAATATAGCATAATTGGGTCTCCATAAAATGAATATTTGTATAAACCAAGAAATGACTTGTGTTAAGGAGTTACAAAGTAATAGTAATCAAAATATAATTATTTATTATTTCACCATTTATCCATTTATGAAAAAGCATACCTAATAGAAATGTAAACGAATTCAAACTAAGCACTCCTGAATAGATGGTGGAATTCAGAGCCTTGTCAAATAAAGGCAATTTGTACGCGGCGCTCTCTCCCTCTCTCTCTCATTCCAGCAGATTTCCCCCATCAACTTTTGGCGCAATTTTCATTTCTGCAACAATTTACAACCTTTCTGCCTCCCGGTTGTTTTTTGTTCAGTTTTGCAAACCTTGACTTTCTTGCCCATATATCCCCGAGATGCATTGCATTCGCTCATACATATACGCACATTAATTGTTCTTATTTTTCACTTACTCACTTTTCCGCTTGTCACTCACGTGCTGACTTTCGTCGGTCGCACTAAATGAACTTCCCGTTATTACCTTCTTCCGTTTCTGCCACACATTCCACACTTCGTACATAGTCTCTCATGGTTTACCCCTACACTTACATACATATGTTCATATTAGCTTTTGAATGTAGTGAACATTATTTCACAATTTTAGTTTCCAACCAATTTTTTTGCTTTCTTGAACTTTTTGTCAGTTTTCGTTTATTCTTTGTTACGAGGGTGCTCATATGGGTATTGTTCGTGTTCTTATGACTGTTGCACGTCTCGTCAGCTGCTTTTATAGCTATTTGATATTGTTGTTATTACTTTTTTTTTATTTTATTTCTCTTCATTCATTTTCATTATTTGTTTGTCATACACAACTCGAGACGAGAAAATAATAAGAACTCAGACTGAGCACATGTTCGCACTTTCCTGTCACTGAGTGTCTTTTGAACGAATATTATAGTGACTTTCGAGAATTTTTAGAGTAAGATCTATGTATGTTTTATAAAGTCAGACTTAACCGAACTTCCTGCTTTTTCTAGGGGAGCTCAAACTTTCCTCAAACTGCATGTTATAGTAGGTTACGATTGAAGACCTTAATGCTACCAACTAGCCTCCGTAAATTCAAATAAAATATGTTTTTCAAAAACTTTTGCCTTCACAAAGATTTAAGACTAAGTCTTAAGTCATACGACTAAGCGGCTTAATAAATTTTATAATCGAAAACAGTAGTTCACTTAAAACTATGAATTAACTTGACTTTCCTTTTCCTTTCGACGGCACCTAAGCCACCAATGTTGTGGTCCGAAATAACGGCTCGTGTCTATAGGTGCCGCCCGGCATTTTTAAGTCCACCTGTAAAATCGATATCACGTGGTTCACATTCGACGATCAGCGCTGTGAAATGAAATTCGGTTCATGGACATATGATGGCTTTCAGGTAAGCTCTCACCCAATTTAACGAAAAATATATTAACTGTAACTAACTTGTTTAATTAGCAACAAAGTGTAAAATAATAAAATTTTTAGCGCGACAAAAGCAAGCAAAGTACAAAGGATAACCAATAATGGACCCACAAATGAGTTTACAAGCCGCGAACAATTTCATCGATGTAATTTGGTGGAATTAATTTAATGGCTTTTTAATTTGCTTGCTGCAGGTATCAATTCGCTCACTTGCCTCTTCTGTAGCTTCTCTTTTTGTAATTCAAGCTGTTTCCCTCTTTTCCCAGTCGCGATTGTTGCCAGTTTAATTACCGTTATTACTGTGTAATCATTATGAGCAGTTGACACAGGATTTTATGTTTTAAAATTATTTGAAGGCTTCATTCCAATTTAGAGGATAATCTTTATCATTTTCTTACATATGTGATAATCATAGATATTGTCTTGATATTAACTAACTAAAGTGAATTTCTCTCCTCAAAAGCGGGAAGTACTTGCAGAAAAACCATTGCACACCAAATTCTTCTAATGTTTTGACTTACAGAGAAAGGTTTTTACTTTTGAACGTACAATAAATAAAACTTTTACTTCAAAGTAAATCCGTATCACACATAAATAGGCATTGCCTGCCCTAGAGTTGGCGTTGCAGTGGCGCCCTGAAAGCTGTTGGTTGTTTCGCGGCTGCTAAGAGTGGCTCTGAGTAAGTGACGATGCGTATTTGCAAATAGTCATATAGGCATATATATATCTATGCTTTTCGGCTGAAAATCTACGATGTTGCATATTTGCCGATACTTCATTTCACCAATTCTAGATTTATTATTCCACTAAAAGCGCTCGCAATTCCACGTGGCGGTTCTGCGGCGGCAGAGAGATTGATAAATGTTGGCGATTGGTGGTAAGTCGACAGCGCGAATTATGGGGAGTAAATACACAAGTCAATCGCAATTTAACGCTTGAAATCGTGGAGAGGAGCGCTGAAATAATTTGTTCGTAGTTGCAAGTATTGGCTGCAAGCTCGTTAATTTGCGTATGCATCTTTTATAAGCTCTCTTTGAGTTGGAAATATGCCTTGGCGAAGCCACGGTAGGATCTGACATACAAAGGCATAAGTGAAACCTCCACGGAGTACGTAAACTTGGCAGAAATGTTTAACTTTGAGTGTTCCTTGCAACCGCGAAACAAATGCCGTTGAAAGCCGAAGTTGCTTAAGTTGAAATCGCAATTTGTTGCGGTTGACTCTCGTATAGCTTCTCCACAGTTGCTAATTTTTATTCTGGCATCAGCACTCTTTCTATCGCAAATGATTTCAATGTAATATTTCACGTACAAACTTTTCGTGGCGAAAAACGGAAACGGAACAGTAGGCGGCCTAGTCTCACTGGCACGTTCATGTGCGTTATAGATTAGAAAATGTTTAATAATTTATAATTTAATAATATTTATGTGGGTATGATTCTTGTTGTAAAAAATTTAATTTATCGAACTTACATTTGTAAAAGTGTAATTTTTTGGGTCGTCCAAGAATTTTGGCTTCCTCGTGCTGATGAATACGATGTGCGCTTTAATGACTGACAACTACTGGCAATTGGCTAAACATTTTCTTTTGCATACAAATTAACTAAATTGTTAAATGTTTATCTCCATATGTTGGTACCGGTGGGTATTAATTAAAGCCCACCCAGTGAAACGCTTCAGTTCTCGACCAACAACAGATACAGCGAATTATCCAATACTAGATGAACCATGCCAGTTCCTTATAGTTCATAGCCTTATTAAAGCGAAACCTTAAATATTTTGCTAAAGTAATATCTTAACCAGAAATTATTGCATAAAAATATTTTTCTGGCAAATTTTATATGCAATATCGACTTATTCGGGTTTCATACTTTTCCCACCTACTTTCCAAGAGAGCGACGCCAGGTGGGCTTGCTTAATTGAATTCTGAAATTCAGATATACACTCTTTTTGCCTTATAATCCCTTTTTTCAGCTGTGTTTGTCGACATTTCGACATTGTTGAATATTTCATTTGTCTTTCACTGACTTTTTAATATGGCTTTTAAGCGCCGGAGGTCAAATAACTCCATTGGGCGGATAACCTTGTTGCTTTACTGAATTGAGAATAACAGCAAATGTGTATGCTGCCATGACACCTTTTAGTGAGTATATTCCACTTGGCCAAATCCATGAATTTGCCGATTTTTCATTTCAAATAAATACTCTCGCACTTTTTTCCGCCACTGTGTGGGGTAAGCAGAGGCACACGTCGTTTGTGATTCAGTAAAAAATTAACACATTTTTACGATTACTCTGATACATACACATACACATGTATGAGCGTTTTCAAGTAGTCGTGGGGGTGAGTTAGTAGGGCCGGGTACCCGCCAAAGCAATTTATACGTTCTCTTGGGAGAGCTGCCGGCAAGATTGAGTTGAACGTTATTTACCGTTATGTCCTCATGTGGGTAGCAATTCCTTGTATCTTAAATTGCATTTTGTTGTAAATAAGCAGTATAGTAATGAAAAAGTGAATAATCGCATTTAATATAATGAAACATGTTGTAATATAATACTTTTATAGGACAGCGGAGGCATAGACCCACACCGTTCACAGGCAAAAAATTATGTTAAAAAGCTTACACTGGAAACCTTTTAAACACTTTAAGCCAATCAAAGTCTCACTTAATATGTAAACTATATAGGTATTAACGATAACGATAAGTACATGACTGTATAGAGTACATACATCTAAAAAATTTCTAAGTGTCCAAAATTAACTTAAAGTTTTTACATTCGAAAACGCTTCCACATTCTTTTCTAATTAAAGTTAATTATGTAATATCTATTTCGGAGCTACGGCATCCACCCTCTCCTTTCAAAAACTCAAGGAAATAAGCAAACAAATAAAATTTAAATAAAGGCAAAAAACTTTGAGAAGATGTACAACTTCTTCTTTCAATCTAGCACTAGCAGCACTATTCACTATAAAGTATAGAATTCGACGGAAAACTTCTCGATTTGTTCGGACGACAGCAATGCACCTTTTCATGAGGTTCAATGGAAACTTCAAGAAGCAATCAGGCGTTATCAGATCAGCGAGAAGCATTTACTTTACAAAACAAACTGCAGTAGAAGCTAATAGAAGCACACAGCCCACAAACTGACACACTTGTTCACGAAGCCGTTTCGTAAAATAAAAAAAGCTGCAGTGATTGCAATCGAAGCCAATTTCATTTCGCCGACACAGCCAGCCGCAGACGAAGAATAACACTGAAATTGAGAAATTCTTTAGCGTCCACAAGCGATTCATGCAATTAAGACGAAGCTTAGGGATGAGAACTCAGCGATTCCGCTTGCGGTGCACGAGCAAATTAGCTGCCACGGAGCCTGTGGACCGACAACAGAGAAATTACTATTTAGTTCGTTAAATCAGCATGTTGTCCAAAAGCAATGGAATAATCTTTAAATACTTAAATTAAATGTATTTGGCAAATTTCTCTTTAATGTAATGATATTGGCTGACAACTGACCCTGACTATTTCAAAGCAGGTTCGTCCAGAAATAACAGTTGTACAGTGAACACTATATTATCTCAACCATTCGAGTAGAGTTTGAACATAGCCGAATTTTAGTTTTCCAAGAGTAGCACCTTTTATAATAATATTTACTGCAGAACTAATTTTGATGTTCACAATGAAGAATAGCCGATAGTTTTGACATTAACTTAAATAATACTCGTTTTGAAGATACAGCTCTCGTGGTTGCTTGTTTCAATTATAAAGCTGCTGAGGTTAAAGCTTCTAACTTCATTTGATAACGAAATCTCTTTCAAGAAAACTGGCAAAAATCTTGTGATTTGGACCGTCGACTCTCTAGCCACCAGTCGCTGGTTGAACTTCACTCTAACTGAGTCCTTCCCTTTAAGCTTTTATTCTTCCCTCCTGGCTTAGACACCGCAAACGTGGTTAGAGTTGGGTTAACAACAGCACTCTAGTCGTTTCTTCTTTTGGCAATATGGCGCTAATTGGTTTTTCAAGCTCGTAACGTCGACTCATCCTTAAAGGATGACGGGAAAAATGAGTGACTTGTAGATTTTGGCTTTTGTTCGTGGAGAAAGAACTTTACTTTTCAAATGTCCATTCAAGCCGAAGTTAAATGAGTTAAGTCTCCACCCAATCTACCCAGGAAAACTGGCGCAGCCTTACAAAACATTGCTACACTACAGCCAATGTTCCCACAACATAATACCAACACAACTCACCACACCTGTACCCGCTCAACAAAAGGGATGGGCATCGGGATGACAAAAGCAATCCGTTACAAATAATCGCTTCTTATACATTTGTTTCACGAGTGGGCCTACGCGTGTCATCACCTCACCTGTTGATACCGTTTTCTTCGATCAAACGCTTTCTACGTAAATTTGGATCAGACACGATCCTGACCTATCTATATATCACCGCGTTCAACAACGATCCCACACGTATATAATTGACTATTTAATTAAGTTTTCCCTTAAGTGTGACCAAAATTTGTGTTAAAAATAAGTTATTCCTTATTTCGTTTTGATTAAAAAGAATGTATTTTTACTAGAGTTTGTAAGTAATCCCAGGAAAATTGTCATCTTGCCTCGTTCACTACTAGACATATTTCCTTCGTTTCCTTATCCATTCTGGAGAAAACTGACTAACGATGAGCTTGTTGAGGCCATTGATATCAATATCATCGGCATACGCCAGCAGCTCTACATTTTTATAGAAGATTTTACCTTCTCTATTCAGATCTGCAGCTCGAATTATTTTCTCCAACAGCAGGTTGAAGAAGTCACACGAAAGAGAGTCGCCTTGTCTGAAACCTCTTTTAGTATCGAACGGCTCGGAGAGGTCCTTCCCGATCCCGACGGAGTTTTTGGTGTTGCTCAACGTCAGCTTGTACAACCGTATTAGGTTTGTGGACATTAACATTTTTATTAGCGTTTAATTAAAGAAAAATTGCGAAAGTTTCGATTTATTTGCAATTCGAATTCCACTGGTCACAACTGTCAAACTGCAACTGTATCCAGCTTTGTACTATTTAAACTATAAACAAGTAAGGAAGGGCTAAGTTCAGGTGTCACCGAACATTTTATACTCTCGCATGATAAAGTGATAATCGAGATTTCATTATCCGTCATTTACATATTTTTTTATTTTGCTGTAAAATTAATTTGATTAGATCAATTTGTGTACTTTGAGTATTGAATTGTATTTTCATTTATATGTATGTATTATACAGAGAAGGCATCAGATGGAATTCAAACTGGCGTTATATTGGAAGAAGGCGTAGTTGTGAACCGATTTCACCCATATTTGATACATGTCATCAGGGTGTTAAGAAAATATTATATACCGAATTTCATTGAAATCGGTCGAGTAGTTCCTGAGGTATGGTTTTTGGTCCATAAGTGGGCGACGCCACGCCCGTTTTTAATTTTTTATAAAAACCTGGGTGCAGCTTCCTTCTGCCATTTATTCCGTAAAATTTAGTGTTTCTGACGTTTTTTGTTAGTCGGTTAACGCACTTTTAGTGATTTTCAACATAACCTTTGTATGGGAGGTGGGTGTGGTTATTATTCGATTTCTTCCATTTTTGAACTGTATATGTAAATGCCTGAAGGAAACGTTTCTGTAGAGTTTGATTGACATAGCTATAGTAGTTTCCGAGATATGTACAAAAAACTTTTTAGGGGGCGGGGCCACGCCCACTTTTCCAAAAAAAATTACCTTAAAATATGCCCCTCAGAACAATTTTTCAGAGATTGCACCACTGCCTTCGACAATAATCCGCACTAAATTTGGTAAAGATGTTACAAACTTCGCGACAAATTTAAACAGAGTATAGAGATTATTTACTCGAAAATAGTGCGAACAATAGAACGGTGTCGCTCTTTCTGTAACTTCAAAATCCCATAAAGTGATAGATTGAGGACAGTGCCGCAGAGGTGCGAAAAACTTGGCTGCCACAGAATTATGATAAATGTAACATAAATCCAGTTTAAGAACCGCAAGTGAAATATGTATGTTTCAACTACAAGGAGAGACAAGAAGAAAACAATCAGTGCAGAAAGGATAATGAAAGCATCGAAAGGCTGAAAAGCCCTGCTGCCAGCTGTTGTCGTCATCAGCAAATGAGAACGCCATAAAATGCCATCACTTCTGATCAATGTCAACAGCACAGCGCTTACAACAATAAAACATCTAGAGCATAACAAACGGCAAAATGTTTCGAAATTTAGATGGCAGTAGACGCGCTTTGAAATAGCTGAGCAGCATATACTTGTATGTAAACCCAACACACACATCAAAACAGTCACGCTGCGTGGACGCAGTAACCTTGACCCAAAGAAAAGCAACAGCTACAAAGTAAAAAAAATAATTCATTGCAAATATTTAAATGCCCCTCGCCCAAGTATGCAGGTTCCCTTTGTGCTCGGAATGGAAGCAAAAGCGAAAGAGGAAATGAACGAGTACAGTTTCGAAGCGAAGCGAGGCCTCAAGGGAGTTGATGAATACTGCAACATGACGACAGCAACAGAAGTGAAAACTTCAAAACTTTTTTATAAAGGATATTTTCTTAAAACCAGCCATTCGAATTTAGTTATCTTACAAACTCGATTTTATTATTATCTAAATTAATAACAATAAATAATTCCAAGCCAAGTATTTTTCTTCAAACGCTTAAAAATTTCACACTTGAGTGGTGTATACAAAAGTAGCATCACATATTCAAGGTGAACCATTGCAAAAGCTGTGCTGTTTGCTATCACTCATATTTCTCGGAAATCCCTGTATTACTTTACCACAATTCAATTTTTGCTTGTATTTATTTAAAATAAATAACGATGCAAGCTACCTAGTTTCCTCATCGAATACTCATTTCAACGTCTACCGAGGTTAAGTAAGAAACAAAATAATATAAACAAAATCACATTGGAAAACTGGTAAATCGCGAAGTAGTGAAACTCACCACATATAATCGTACGCATAAAGCTATGGAAAACAGAACAGAAAAATACACAAAACATTTTCATTTTTTTTTGTTTCTTCCTAAAAATACAAAAAATAGCGCATGAAAACACAGACACTATAGCAATGTATGGTGGCAACTCAGCATCATGCAACTCAAGTTAAGTGATAAGAGACTCAACAGCAGGTGCCAAGCACACTAGCTTAACCAGACTTTGGCAACATGCTGCACGTATAATAATACCAATATGCAAAGACACTTCTCTCGCTTATAACACAAAAATTAAAAAAAAGAAGAAAAATAAATCTTTGATAACCCAAGAAAATATTTCAAATTATACCTAATATAAACGTAACCAAATCAATGACATTAAATATTTCTTAAACGACCAAGGGCCGATACAAAAAATAAACATAAAATTTTTAAATCACAACTAATATTTAGAATAAAACATCTAAGCTTCGATAGGCCAATTGTGGCCAGAATAATGTTAATACGTTTTATCATAATTTATTATAGGAAATCTTCAGATTCCATTCGCTCTGAAATCATTCTCATTTTTGAAATCACGCAGGCAGACGAAAGCGCAATCGATTGTCGGCCAGGGTGACCCCTTATCTTAGCTATGTGGCCACATCACAAGTCTGATGATAACCTCGTGGACTCAAACGATCAGATGTTGAGGATGCTTATGGAGCCGAGATAAAGATGGCAATTATACCATAATGGCAGCAAACTGATTGACATCTTCCAGCACAATAGCAAAAAACGCTATTTGAGCTTAGACATCTGGCCACTGTTGAGAACAGACAAGCTTATGCATGATGTTTGCTTTTGTTAAGATGAGTAAGTTCATTCTGGTATCTTTAATGAAGATTTTAAACTGAAATTTAGATCAATTAATTTTCCAGGAACTGGCATTTCGGAGTCCACATCAGTAAAAACCTGCACCAGTATTTGATATTGACGAATAATTTCATTCGCATTTTAGCCTAGATCCCTGGATTGCATGGAAATGAAATTAATATTATTAATTGTACTTTAAATAAATATTTCATGTTTTAATAATAATAAAAGCACAATCCGTAATAGTGTTTTTTAATTAAAAGACGGAAAACAGAACTCCGAGTAAGACCTTCTTTCATTTACAGCTGGGAGAAACAAATTCAATTCATTACACAGGTGGGAGAAAAGGATGTTGGTTTGATATCTAAAAGTCAAATGAACTGATGGGATGTAAGAATTTTATCCGGTTAGTGTAGGTGGCAGGCGTGCCATGGGCCTTATATGGATATATTGCAGCCATAATAACAATACATTATACTTTCTTTCAAATTTATATTCGAGAGGTGGTATTGACGAACCATTAACGTTTATGCTTAAGTTTCAAGTGCCAAAGTGACGGATATCTATTGTGATATGTGAGTTATGCCTGTATCGGACACATGGGTAATATTCGATGGTTTTAGGTATAGTTGCGAATCCATAAACATTTTCAGTGCACGTGAATCGGTTTTTGCTTCATATCAATAAGCAAAATTATTTTCTGAAAATATGCAAAAATAATAAATAAATATATGGAGATGCACATTTCATTTGACAGAGTTTTAACCTCCACCATTGTTTCTAATAATCAGTAAATCCACAATGCTCCAATGTCTTTACAACAGAAAGCAAAAATGATAATAAAAACATATGGCGGCTTCCCTGCTCAGGTATGGTATGTCAGGTATTTGATGATGAGGATTTGAGTTCAACAAAATGACAAATAATTAAAATAATAAAGAAAATGGAATGCATCTTTGGCGAAGCTAAGGGACAACTTGTTTCAGTAGTGCTACAACTATTCTCAATATCTCTGTATCTGCTTGATGCTGGCTCTAAAAATGTTGCAGGTTAAAAATGAACTACTGAAATTCTAAATCTACGTGAAAAATTATCCGAGTCTACAGTTTACTACCAAATAATGTATTTAGATATAAGCAATATATAATCAAGGCAAGTGTGAGAACATGGATATGTCCTTTGCCAAACTAAATTTCGGGAACATTGTTTGATATTTCAAGCAGATTAGCTTTAGTTCTCTTATTAGAATGTATTGCACATGCAAGCAGGTGAGGAGACCCTTCTATGAACTTACAGCATTTCTATAAAATAGATTTGAACATTTTTACATGCCTGAACATATTTATTTTTTGGTAAGAAAGCGAAGGCGCACAAATGTTTTTCTTTTCCTCTGGAGCTCTGTCGTGGTCATCTAGATGCTCCACCACTCAGCACCGAGTGCAAGCACAAAGCCATTTACTATGTTATTTTGACGTTCCTGCTTCATTTGCCACATCTGAATTTGATTAGTGCTTTGTTTGGATGTGGCGAACTGCAGGTAATCGGAACAAGAAAAAAATTTTAGACTGAGTGTGAGTATATATGATTCGATGTATGCCCTGCTCGTTTGCATAGAGATATGTAGTAGAGTAGGTTGTCTCAGCTGCCGCTGAAATCACTAAATTTGAGTGCACAGTTAAAAAGATATGAGCTGGTAGAAATAAGAAGTTGTGTGATTAAAAATTGTATTTGTTAAATATTTGGTTTTACTAGTAAGAAACAACGTAATTGCATACATACATATGACTGTTTGAACTACTACAGACCACATCAGAACGGTCATAGCTAATGAAGCAATCTTCTACAATATTGCTCACCTTTTCAAGAATAATTTGCAAAGAAAAGATTGTTGTGTACTCTTGCAACCAGTTGCCAAGTATCGGTGTTAACAATATAAAGTAATTTCACTATGCAAAAGTAGCTCAACTCACTCTTCGGTAATGTTTATTCAACGAGTGTCCAAGCACAATCAGCTCAGACACTCGCATTGCAATGCACCAGGATGAAAAAAGCTTTCCAATGTAGGCGAAAACTTACGTAAACTATGTATGCTGTGCCCTTCATCATCTGCATTTAGTCGCTTTACTTGCCTTCATTTTTCTTTTACTGCAGTTGCCTACCTTCCCTTGACCAAATCTCAATGCTGCTCTGCACTTCTGTGGGTGTCCAAAAGTGTTGTGTGAGAGCGTCATTCATGGCATTAAATCAGCAGTGTAAACACCGTTAGAGGCCGACGGCTATTTGGTGTTGCACGATCTGTGAATAATTTAGGTCCGGCAGTGTGCTAGTAGCATATGTGTGATGCAAAAGAGATTATAGCCATGCAACCAAATGCTATGATACTGCGTTCTTTCCTATTTCAACTGCAGTCCTTTGTACTGAGCAAGCAATGCGGGCTTTTGATTACATTACATGAAATTCAGAAAGCTGTTAAGGCGCTTATGTGGCATAATGAGTGTTGACTCTTTTTTCATAATTCACCTAATTTGCACGAGATAAATTGAAAAAAATTTTAGTTTGTAATTCAGCTATAAATTTTGTTATTATACGTACTTTCCATCTTAATGTAGCTCTAAGCGTTTTAAGTATGTCATTATACAATAATGCAAAGATATCTCTTCACCACTATGTGTATTTTACAGAGAGATCAGAAAACTTTAACCTTAATTATCAAGCCAAAATATTTTTTACTATAGTTTCTCATTTTAATCCAAATTTCTCTCTAAACTCATTTAAAAAGAAAAATATAAATTCGCTATCTGTTGGAAACAAAATAATATGAAGTTTTTCTTATATTTTACTAAAAAAAATTGGGAAAGGTAAGCACAACTAATCTGATTCAATAAATTTGTTTTTGAGTCTAATATTTTATGTTGGTCTTCCAAAATTGTTAAGTTTGTACCCTTTTTAAGCGGCGGCAGTTGCTTTCTGGTTCAAACAGCATAATAACACTATAATAAACCCTTGACCTTTCGTTTTTCTGAGTATAGCTGAGTTGATTGGTTTTTGAAAGACTTCTCAAACTCCTATAGCTAATTAACCGTACACATATTTTGGGTATGAGTCACTGCATGCAATCAATCGCGCGTTATTAACAACGCTTATTACAACAAATCCTGTTGTAATTGCTTGCTGAATTGTTGTCGAGGTCAAATCTATGTCAATCAATCGGAAGACTATTATCCGCTCATTGGCAATCACTCACTTCGATGATACGCTGATCACTTGCACTGTTTGCAACCGATTAGGTTACACAGGTAAGCCGTATGCCTATACTTTTATCATTATCCATACACAGAAGCAATTATGCCACTGAGTGTACGCAACATATTGTATTTGCAAGCAATTTTGCAATTTCATGTGAGTTCCAGGTGTAAACTCGTTTATTTTCAATTTTTCACTTGTTTTCAGGGAATAATAAAGCTTTATGGCTGCATAAATCAAAGATTAATTAAAATTCTTTGCTTCGCTTGGTAAATTAAAATCCAATACTGAGTCAAAAATGGGAGTAGTTTACACGGTATTTTACTTTACACCAATGTTTGGTAAGACATGTAGAATTAATTATGGGAAATTGTGGTTTTTTTCTACGATTTCTTGTTTAAGTGAGCGCTTATTCTTAATTATCAAGAAGCTTTAATGACCAATACAATAACAAAGTGTTTATTGTATATATGCTGAGCTGTTGCAGCGAAAGATTCTTAGATTCAAGAAGGCAGTGAAGTTCACAATCTAAATAAGAAACTTTACGAAAGATTATCAAAATAAATCCCTGCATACAACATGATACAAGAAGTTTATAATTTTTGAACTCCAAGCTGCTCTACACACTCATTAATTTAGCATAGATAAGAATTTTAATCACGCTGCTCTTGTCATAACTGTTGACCTTAAAACAATGATAACTAAAAACAAACACATTGAACACCTTACTATGAAATGAAAGCTAGTTATTTAGAAATTCAGCAAAAGTTGTTTCCAACACCATTAAATACCACAACTTGTCATAAGTTCATAGGCATTCGACACGTTCACAGCTCTGACATAATGCGCCAGTTTCAGAGAAGTTCTTTAGAAGATTTCAAAGTAGAAAAGGGGTGAAAACTTCGTAATCCGAAGTGCTTTCACATCCAACTTCCCCGTGTCTCACCCGTTAGTTTACATAATGACTTTCAAAACTCATTTAAATTTTTCCAACTTTCGGATAGGGCAACACAGCCACGCGCAACTATAAATAAATGAACAGAGAACACGCAGCGGAATTTTAATTCATTTGAACTTTGGTACTTTGAGAGACCTTGAAATACCTACTACAACCTTTCAGCATTACTTAGAGAAGCGTATGAGAGCAATATGCGGTTATAGGTTTGTATATGTGGATGCAACATGTGTGACAGTATACTGCGGCAAGTCCACTGTAATGTGTGAAGAGCAAAAGTGTCACTTTTAATGGAACTTATGGTCATGATTCAGCAACAGTCAAAGTAGAGCTGAAGTAGACTTGTGGCAACGGTTAAAAGAGTGTCTCTTCGATTTGTTAGTCTCAAAACTAAAAGTTGTCTTTGACGTTTCTGGGCTGATGCGGCATTTTTACATTTATGATGGCAACCATTAGAGCTCAACAAGCGGCAAGTGCAATATGTATATATTATTTTATAATGCATTCCCTCATTCAAATAAATGAAGAAATCATATCACTCTTATTGGAAAACCCTGTACTTATATGTTCATCATAGTTGCTAACAGTGCTATGCAATTACAAAAATGGTTATACATATGCCTACTCATATTCACTTAACGAAATTACGTTGAATACGCCAACATGACAAAGCCGAATGAGTATGGTTCAAATGATGAATTATTGAAGCGAAGTTAGCGTTTTTGCTCTCGCATATATTCCATATGTAATATTAAATGTAAAAGAAAATTTCATATTGGTTTAGTATAAAAACAGACTGAATGTAATTATTCATTCTCTAAAGGCATCAAGGTGCTGCGCCATTTATATATTGTATAAAATGTATACTCATATGAATGTAAATTATATCGATGCATGTATTTTTTATAAACATGGAATAGGTTCCTAGACTTCTTAGTCCATACTTATGCTATACATATATATGGCAGCATTTGTATTTCTCATTGTTAGAATTATCAATTA
The DNA here is from genome assembly GCA_037783105.1 of Bactrocera zonata. Classification (NCBI taxonomy): domain Eukaryota; kingdom Metazoa; phylum Arthropoda; class Insecta; order Diptera; family Tephritidae; genus Bactrocera; species Bactrocera zonata. The sequence continues at coordinate 88,844 of JBAWJQ010005218.1, read as the reverse complement.
TTGTGACCGTTTATGCTGTTAAGCAGACTAACAATTAAGATTAAGTGTGGCAGCGCCGCGCGATCGCTCTAGGTAAAGGTGGTTTGGCGCCTTCACGTATCAACAAGTAACGGAACGTTGTACGATAGTAACACAAATTTATATTTCAATTAAATGAAAGCAATATAGTGCAATATAGGGGTGTCCCAAAAATTCTTAATCATTCACACCTATCTCGCTTTAAATACAATTTTATCGGAACGCAATTGTCGCTTGATATTAGGGCTTTTAAGTTGGGGACTTTCTGCTGATATTTGAAGATTTTATTTCTCATGGTTTTATAAAATCATGCATCTCTACAAATTTAATATCTCATATTCTACTCTGAAGGAAATTTATTTGATATGAAAATACTCGCCCCGATATATAAAAATAAAAAATTCAAAATAATAAAATACTGAAATATTGCACGACTTTTAATCTGCAAAAGTATGCCATTGCATGAATTAATAGCCGGCAAGAATTTCAATATAAAGGGTGATTTTTTAAGAGCTTGATAACTTTTTTAAAAAAAAAAACGCATAAAATTTGCAAAATCTCATCGGTTCTTTATTTGAAACGTTAGATTGGTTCATGACATTTACTTTTTGAAGATAATTTCATTTAAATGTTGACCGCGGCTGCGTCTTAGGTGGTCCATTCGGAAAGTCCAATTTTGGGCAACTTTTTCGAGCATTTCGGCCGGAATAGCCCGAATTTCTTCGGAAATGTTGTCTTCCAAAGCTGGAATAGTTGCTGGCTTATTTCTGTAGACTTTAGACTTGACGTAGCCCCACAAAAAATAGTCTAAAGGCGTTAAATCGCATGATCTTGGTGGCCAACTTACGGGTCCATTTCTTGAGATGAATTGTTGTCCGAAGTTTTCCCTCAAAATGGCCATAGAATCGCGAGCTGTGTGGCATGTAGCGCCATCTTGTTGAAACCACATGTCAACCAAGTTCAGTTCTTCCATTTTTGGCAACAAAAAGTTTGTTAGCATCGAACGATAGCGATCGCCATTCACCGTAACGTTGCGTCCAACAGCATCTTTGAAAAAATACGGTCCAATGATTCCACCAGCGTACAAACCACACCAAACAGTGCATTTTTCGGGATGCATGGGCAGTTCTTGAACGGCTTCTGGTTGCTCTTCACCCCAAATGCGGAAATTTTGCTTATTTACGTAGCCATTCAACCAGAAATGAGCCTCATCGCTCATCGGACACGGACGCGAAACACATTTCGAACCAAACACTGATTTTGGTAATAAAATTCAATGATTTGCAAGCGTTGCTCGTTAGTAAGTCTATTCATGATGAAATGTCAAAGCATACTGAGCATCTTTCTCTTTGACACCATGTCTGACATCCCACGTGATCTGTCAAATACTACTGCATGAAAATCCTAACCTCAAAAAAATCACCCGTTACTTTTCTTGGTTTTGTGGCAAAGGCCGCAGTAATATTGTTGTCATATGCAAATGCTGCAAGCTGAACCGCAGAGAGTTGAGTTAATGCATGCTGAGTTCAACCAAAGTCAGCGCCGCCAGCGAATGTGCAAAGATGTAAGAACATATCAGGTCGCCCACGGCGTATGAGTAACATACTTCGACCAATAGGCGAAACATTGGCTGAGATATATTGAAAGAACGTGTGGGTGTGAAATCAGGGAAGCTATATTTGAATTACATAAAACTTTATGTGAAGCTATTGAGGTTTGCTGTTGCGGCTCCTAATGAATTTGGTAATATTTATATTGAAAGCAACAAAGCACTTATAAAAATAAGAAAGCCATCATATCAATGTGCAAGCAATGCAATGCAATGTGAAATAAAGTGGCAGTGCAGTCTGTGGATTCAACTGCCTCCGTTCGTCCTATATTCCAGGCTTTGGCACTTGATCGAAATTGTGTGCAAGCGCATGTCGTTGGTCTCTTTTGGTAGGCGAGCCAAATAGACAAGCACAAGCATAAGCTACGAAAAAAAAAACAGTAAATATTCGCAAGGAACTATGCATCGTATTTAAGCAGATAGCTAGATAGGTAGTTCCAGCCGCAACTATTCAACATTCCAGTTCCTTATATTCTCTCGTACTGCCATCAAAATCACAGTCGTCGCTACTCGACCTGTAAACTGCCAGCTGCCACCGTCACGTGTGAAGACACTATAATGTTTGACAATCGATAATACTACACTCTTCCCAACTACTGTAGACTCTACCGCCGTCGGTTCATTGACCTTAATCAGTGCGAAGTCGAATGCATTTGTTTTATTTATTTTGGAAGGAAGTTTTTGAAATCCTTCTTTTTTCGTATTTTGTGGTGATTCTGCCCGATACATTTGCGTGTTTTTCGTTTTTGTTGTTAATAGAAGCTGACGCCATTAGAGACAGCTGACTAATTGGCAACTTTGTCACTCAACCACATACATTTCAAGAAGAAGCCACACTGCAACAAAAACAAAACCACCGCGGACCAACCAGTGGCTATAAAAGTTTTACTTTGCAATGTGTTGAGGGCGCATAGAAAGCACTTAAATGAACTCAAAAGTGAAAAATGTTTTATAGTAAGCAAAGACAATAATTTGTTGCTTTATTTTGGCAACAAAATGTAAAATAACCGTTATTATTTACAAGAAAATAGAAAAAACAGATCTGTCAAAGTCTTTTAAGGATTTTGATAGTCACTTTGCACTTTATTAAGATGATGCAGATCTCATAACTTAGCGGAACGAACAGTTATATGCTTCTCAGCTAAGTTTAGTGGTGGCTTTAGCCTGAGTTCAGAATGTCATCAAGAGCTGAAAAAATTTGCTTTATGAATACGGAGCTAATTTGAAATTTAAGGAATAATGCAGTAGTAAACTCCTATCACAAAACACCAAGAAAAGTTCGAAAGTAAAAAAAACTTCGAAAAATTTCGGCAAAAGATGGCTGAGGTTATCTTGACACTGTCAAGTGTGCCGTCAATGCCAACTGCCCAGCAAAATCGTGTCTGCGAATAATAATTTTAATTCCTTTCAACATTTGTTCTTGAGTCCTTCATAGGGAAAAAGAATGCCACAAAAGAGTGGAAGAGAAAAAAGTGCATTCATTGAATTTACAAAAATATTTCGGGACTCTTGTATACTAGCATCTTCTATAGCTTGTTTTTACCTGCGTGAATGGAAAGGAAATTCTTATTCCTTCTTTGACAGCGTATTCTGCGAATCTGTTTGTGGCTGCTGTAATTTTCTGAAATACTTGCAGCACAGATATTCTAGATTAGGAGTGGAAACTAGCAATTTAGTGATGACTCATACCTACACGCAACGATAAACGCACATAAAAGACTGCATACCTCTGCTCCAACTGGCGGCGATGATGACTCTTGCTTCAGCTCGAGTTGGGGATTCGCACAAACACCATGAAAGCACGCAGCCTTGCAGCAAATTGGCGCCGCCACAACTAAAAAGCAAAGATACACAGACAAGCTCACGGATGAGCAGATACAGACAGATGGACTGACGTGTCGTCACAACTGCAGAACCACGGCAATGGGAGGTGAAAAGCGCGAAAGCAAAGTGCCACTTAGCTCGCAATTTATGCCTGTAATTTACTGCTAGTCCAAGTAGTTAAAGTGCATTTTCCGTCACTTACACACACACAGCAGGAAGCATAAAGCGATCATTGCATGCATTTATATCTAAGAGTCAACAGCCGCTCCGCTCACAGAAATCTAATTTTCCATGTATGTTTGCCTCTGAATCTGTATTCGTGGTTATAATAAGTTCAAGTGCAAGTACTGCGTTGTCGCCGCCATTTTATATATTTCTAGTGAAGAATTGGAAAATGATGTCATAATCCTGATATAAATGTCTATTTGTGAACGCAGGTCTGTGAGCAGCTTGACAATTATTTAGTTGAAAATACTAATAAGCAAGATACCTGATTCAAGTTTACTGGTACAAAACCAATTATGAGTAAAAAATATTTGTTATTCTAATCTCTTTGTAATTCCCTCTCTTTAATACTAATTGGGTCTACATCTGCATATGCCCTTAGGACCGAATAATGGCGTAAATTGTGTAATTACCACTTGAGTTGAGTAGCTGGCGAGACGATTATAGAAGTCATTTCGATGTTTCGTACCAACTTCACATAATAACTGGGAATGATGTTGCTACAATTTCCATAGCTCACTGCTCTAATGCGTGTTGCATATGCACACAACCGCTATCTAATACGTAGCATACCGACAGACTATTGCCTGACAAGGTGAAGCACGAGTTATTATTTTATCAGAGACCTTATTCCTATGAGCACTCATGCGATATGCACACACACATGCACGTCTTGTTTATGGCTTTCATTTCATATCTGCGTTTATGCGTTTCTTTTCTGTTGACTATATCTCAATGTCGTCGTAAACAGCATGCTTTCTCACAAATTTAATTACCTTCAAAAAACTCACAGACATCGACACACTATTAAGCCTTTGCCTTTTGCTTAGCCAACCATCTGCTTATCTGCAAATCACGAGCATTGCGCAGGCTAATTTAAAGATTAAAATAACTTTTTATGCTACAAAATTTCGTATTGTACTTTACTTTCGTCGGCCTAAGCATGAGACGACCGAACATCTAAAAAGGTATCTGCGTTGATCTCCTTTCATGTTAGAACAATTTCACCCCGTCGAAAGCTTTTATTCGATTTTATAACTTTTATCGGACTTCATTATTATCACATTTTACCCTCAGCATTCAAACATTCTACATTATTTTTTCGTACTTGTTTAGCTTACGAACCAAAACTGAATTTATCTAGCTAATCACCAGAGCGTCAATTTTGAAATTGCTGGCGCTGGTTTGGTGCACAAAAGATAAAAGCATTAGCTTATCATTCCATATTGCGTCGAATTTCATTCAATCCGCTTTGATATTGCATTTCACCCCGGCGTCTATTGTTCCAACCGCCAAAATATTTACTTTGCATTCTCACTCGGACATTTCATTTGTTAAAGTCAGCCGCTTGATCTGTTTCAGTGATTGAAAATTTAATTAACCGAATACTGCAGTTTGTTTGTGGTAATTCAGTGGCGGCAACTTTACTAAGTTTATTAAAACTCCGGCTTCATAAATATTAATGAGCTCATGAATGGCGATGTGCTTGGAAAATTCTTTTTTGGTGCCGATAGGCTGCAGAAATATCTATTTAATATTAAAATTAATTAGCGAGCTTCAGCATGACTATAGAGACAGCGTTGGCTAGACTTGAGTTTTTTAAATTTGTTGTACAATTAATTAAATTAAATAATTTGAGAGACAATAAATCGTGTTCAGAATTTTAGAAACATGGCCAGCCCTATCGCAGATCCGACAAAGAACACTTGAAATCCATCAAGTACCTTGAATTGTTGTCTACAATAAGTATAGCGGACATTAGTAAAATTATCGAAACCACAAAATATATGAAAGAGAAGGTAAAACGTGATAGCAATAACAAAATGAGTCAACGACTAAGGCATCAAAATGGCACATATAATGTTAATTCAACAGGGCAGCACTCCTACCTAACTTGTGCAAAAGTGTGAGTTGGTTACATAAAACCCCACAGAAGAGAATATGACAGCGTGGCAAAGCGTTGGTTGCTACAGTGCCGTGTCGGTGTAAAACTATATTAGGTGCTTGGTCAAAGAAAAGAGACAAATGAAGGTATCAGCGGTTATAAACCTCCAAATATGATAGTAGATGTGTAAAAAATCGACCGTATTCGTGAATGAAAAATGTTGTGCTCAAATAATTGGGCCCACTAAATGTATACGATGGGATAGTTCCTTGTATTTACGAGCGCCCTACCAAATTTTGACAGCCTGCGGTGCATTTCAATTGTTGTTAACTCCTGGAAATTTATTTAAAAAAATTAACATATTCACCTATAATTATACCCTGAACGGGGTATATTGTGAAGTTTATTTAATTTTTAGCTTCTTACAAATGTAAAGTTATTTAAGAGTTGAAAAAAACATTTAAAGCGTAAAATTGTACTTAGCAGAATGAGTTTTTTATTCGTGTCGTTTATTGCGCGTCTTCCTTCCTCGCGTTCACTTTCAATACTCCTTCGCAAGCATCCCTCGTCTTGCCACCTGTTGCTTATTTAGTAGGCTTGCCATCTATCGTTGACAGCTCGGCCACTCCTGATTGATCGTCTCTCCTGGACGATTTTTCGCTATCGTCTTCTTCAGTAGTGTTTTGCTCACCATAATCTGGTGTTTCGGTTTCATAGTCGTCATCTACAGGACTATGGTTTACCCATGGTTTCATGTTGTCGTTCGTAAATACCCCTGCATAACGCTTTCGCTGCTTAGGCACATCTGGTAGATCTTCTACAACGTAGCGGTCGTTGGGTAAAACCTTCGTTACGATATATGGTCCTTTGTATGATGGTTCAAGCTTATGGGAGGTACCAATGGGTGGAGGTACGTAGTCAATTACCACCAGATCTCCTTCATGGTACTTCTTTGGTGTTTGATGCTTCGCATCGAACCTCTGCTTCCATTTAGCCCTTTCTGCGGTTATTCGTTCGGCTGCTAGATTCATTCGGAAGTCTTCGTGTTGAATCTTGTTCTCCTCATCGTCATCTTGCACAACTTGAATCAAGCGGTTTACTGTTACGTCGCGTAGTTTAAAGTTGAAAACTAAACTATTCGGGCTCTGCCTAGTTGTTGCATTGCTTTGAGAGTTTAGACACCACTGAAGTTGCGGTAGTGCCTCGTCCCAATCTTTATCGTTTTTGATGCTGCATTTAAGTGATGCTAAAATGGTCTTATTTACACGCTCGGCCTGGCCGTTGGCACGGGGCGTGCGCACTGTCACTTTAACATGCCGTATCTCGTATCTTTGAATGAAGTTCTGGAACTCCTTTGACGTGAAGGCCGTGCCCCTGTCGGAAACGATATGCCTGGGGCTTCCATATACATTTACATATTCTCGTAGCGTCGTAAGCACTGGTGTCGTTTTCGTGTTGCGTAATGCTCGTAGTATTACATACTTGGTAAAAGCACATACAATTACGAGTATATAATAATTACCTCGTTTGCTTCGTACGAATGGCCCTAGATAGTCTATATGCACGCATCTAAACGGTATCGGTACAACTTCGCTTACATGTAACTGCGCTTCCTTTTTACCTCCTGTAACTTTATTCATACAACATTCTGGACATGCTGCAATATAGGATTTTACATATGATCGCATCCGTGCAAACCAGAAGTCTTTCGATATACGCTCACATGTCTTGTCCAGTCCGAAGTGACCTGCTTCATCATGACATGCTCTTACTATACGCCATTTGACGCCTCTTGGTACTACTAGTCTTTTGTTTCCGTTGACTTTGCGAAACAATCGTTGACCTTGCAATACGTAGTCATCTTTAATCTGACATTCGTTTGATGCTGATTTTCCGTTGAGAACTTCGATGATATCTTTGAGTGTTTCGTCTTGTCTTTGCATTGCTGATACCCAGTCGTTGTCCATATCAACCACTCGATATATTGACTCAGCAATTGTTGTCGGTTCTATCGGGGGAAGTGTTGGGCATCTACTTAACCCATCAGCCAGCATATTCTTCGCACCTGCGCGGTGAATGCATTGGAAGTCAAACTCCTGAAGTTTGAGCCACCACCTTGCGATCCGTGGTAACAATGGCGTAGTTGCTTTAGTTACTGCTACAGCGTTGCAGTCGGTGATTACCTTAAAGCTATGCCCAATTAAGTACATACGATATCGCTGCAGAGTTTCAGCTATTGCCAGAACTTCTAGCTCGTGGCTGGCATAGTTACGTTCTGCGTCGTTGCACTGCCTGCTAAAGTAAAACACAGGTCGCCACTCATTAGCGTTGTCGTTCTGCATTAGAATACCAGATAACCCCATGGAACTCGCATCCGTGTGTACCTCGTGTGGTTTCGTTGCGTCGTACATCGTCAGCACAGGTTTTGTAATTATAATCGATTTCAATTTCTCAAAAGCATCGTTCTGTTCTTTGTTCCAGATAAACGTTGCATTCTTTTTCAGCAGTGTCGTTAATGGATATGCTATGATGCTATATTCTTTGACAAATTTCCGGAAATAGCCGGTTACTCCCAAAAATTGTCGCACTGATTTTATCGTTGTGGGTTTCGGAAACTCTTCGATCACCTTCGTTTTGTTTTCACCAGGACGTATGCCGTCGGAATTTATGTCATGACCTAAAAACTGCACCTGCTGGGTCAAAAATGTACACTTCGATTGTCTAAGCGTCAGACCTGTTGCGTTTACAGCTTCAAAAAATTCTCGAAGTACGTCAATACCTTCGTCAACTGACTTCGTGGCTATGATGACCTCATCTACGTAGTTGACCACTTTGTCACGTTGTTTAAGCATTTTAATTAAATTTACCATTACCTCCTGGAAAACCATTGGAGCGTTCACTAGACCGAAAGGCATAACATTATGCTCAAACAGCCCTTCATGCGTCAAAAACGCAGTATACTTTTTCGATTCTTCGTTCATAGGTACTTGATAATAGCCGGAGGTCATGTCCAGCGTCGTAAAATATTTATTGCCAGCTAGACGTGAAAGCTGTTCCTCCACGATTGGCATAACGTAGTTCTTCTTAACCGTGACCTCGTTCAATGCTCGAAAGTCGATGCACATTCGACTCTCACCGTTGGATTTTTTTACTAAAAGCACTGATGCGGCGTGTGGGGAATTGCTTGGACGGATTATATCATTGTCCAGCAGTTTCTTTAAAATTTTTGATAACGTTGATCGTTGTGAAAACGGAACCTGGTACCGTTTGTCCAAGATAGGATCTGATGTCGTTACATTTATGGTCATTTGTACGTCCTTGCATCTACCAAGTTGACTTATATCTTCTGCAAAACATTGTTTAAAATTTATTAAAAGATTCCTTGTCTTGCCTTTGTCTTCTTCCGTTAAGCAGCTAGATATATTTAAGTCCGCTTTCTCGTTTTCTTCTAACCGTAGCACTCCGTTATCAATCACCATGTGATACCCGTTGTTTTTTAGGACGTCGCGACCTAATAAAATATCGTAGGACAGCAACTCATCAGCAACAATATACAATGTCGCCTCGCGTTGGACTTTGTCAATAGTCACATTAACGTTAACATGTTCAGTAACTTGCACCTTGGATCCGCCGAATCCTGTAAAACATCTTTTAGCTTCCTTCGTCTGCATACCATTTGCTGCAGATGCGCGTATCAGCGAGCATACGCTGCCGGTGTCGATGAAAGCTTCTAGTCGCCTTCCTTCAAGCTCCACCATTTTTGTAACCGGAGGGGCTTCGTCGTGTTCGTCGTGGTCGCCAATCTTCTCAACAGATGCCTTTTTGTTGCAATTCTTCGCTTCATGTCCTATTTTTGTACATATAGTACACCGTTGTTTCCGTTGAGGTTGCGGACACTTGGCTGCAATGTGCCCGTAATCATTACAATTGAAACATTTTATTTGTGTTGGCTTCGCATTTACTTTCAATTCGGGTTTCGCTGTTTGCTGAGTTAACGCCGTTGGAGTCACCGATACGTTGCTGACTGTCGTTAAATTTTTGAGCGCCACCAATAGTTGACTACACGTCGCAAAATTCATTGTTGCCAATGTTTTAGTTAGTACACTATCGTTGAGTCCACCGATAATATGTGTGTTGATGGAAACATCGTCCACCGTACCTTGTCGACCTATCGTTAACATGGAGTAATAATACTCTAAATAGTCTTCGTTGGGTTTGCGTTTGCGCTTCATAAGCGCCTTATGCGTTTCAGCTGCGTTGTGTGCTGACGGAAAGTCCCCAGTAAATGCGTGCACGAATTGTGACCAGGAACTGAAAACATCTTGTGCGTCCAGCCACTGTTTGGCCATGCCTTTCATTTTATGCTGAACCGCGATCAAAACCATATCTTCCTTCCAGCCATAGCATTGTTGTAGTTGCTGAGTTCGATTTATGAACTTCATTGCTGACGTTGAACCTTTGAGTGGGTCGAATTCAGGCATTACACCTATCATATCCTGAATTCTCATCTTTGGGCGTGATGCTGTTCGTAGATCATCAGCAGATTCCCAGCTCGCTAAGCTTGAATCTGGCCTAACACCATCGTTGTTGTTTGACGCTTGATGAATTTCATCGTTCGCTGGTATCGGTTCTGAGTTACGATTCATTGTACCAATAGCTGACATTAAACTTGCTATCGCCTCACTCAAGCTATTCAGTTGCACTCGTACATCATTTGTGGATACCGCACCATCGTCTTCAAGCTCCATCGGATCTACCTCATCAGCACCCAAAACTTCTTGCAGTTTGGCTACTTTACCTATTTTGGTACCCGTCGTTGGTAAATCGTTAGCCCTTAATAGTGCATTCAGTTGAATGACCTTTAGCGTATTTAACTTTATCATGTTTGTAAAAGAAATATTTTATTAGTAGAAACCCAATATTCCTAAAACAATTTATTTCACCGTCCTTTTATTTAGAGCCTGCACTGTGATTTGTTTGCCTTTATTTCGTTGTTTTACTCTTGCTGTTCGCTGCTTGATACTGCTTCAAATTCGTTTTGCCAATTCCAATTGGAAGTTCTGCTTGCACACGAACCAACTAGCGTGTGTATGCGTTTTAAAATTTAAACGTTGACTCGTAGACGCGGAGAAGTTTAATTAGCGTGGTTTCGTATCTGCTCAGTCGAGACTGTTGTATGCAGCGCAGTCAGCTCCGTTTGTTGCACGCTTGCGCCTTCGTTGAATTGCCTTCTTTCTGTGCGTATCTATACAAACACGCTGTACGTTGAAACTCAGGTTGTTAATGCTTCACTGTTACACTGTTTTGCCGCAATACTTGGCTGCCGTGTTGAAACTCTTCTTTGCAGAGGCAAACGCGGCGTTTTTCCCAATACGTGCTCGATTTGCGCTGTCCCTTTCCTTGGAGATTCTCGTCGTTTGTGTATTACACTCGTACTCGCTTTTATTGTTTCTGCTTTGCAATTCGTTGTAATTGCTCGGTGTGTCTTTCCTAATAAGACGTTGGCGTTTCGCTGTGGCTTCCTTTTGCAGCACTTACACTTGGCTGCGCCGTTGAGAATCTTCTCTTCAAATGACGATGCGCTGTCTTGCTATTACGTGCACGTTTGCGCTGCCGTTGATCGTTGAAGATTCTCGTCGTTCGTGTACTATACTTGTACACCCTTGCCACTACGTCAACGTTTTTTTGTCGTTGTAGGCGTATGGATAAATAAATTCCACTTCTGAGATGTGAAGTTTATTTAATTTTTAGCTTCTTACAAATGTAAAGTTATTTAAGAGTTGAAAAAAACATTTAAAGCGTAAAATTGTACTTAGCAGAATGAGTTTTTTATTCGTGTCGTTTATTGCGCGTCTTCCTTCCTCGCGTTCACTTTCAATACTCCTTCGCAAGCATCCCTCGTCTTGCCACCTGTTGCTTATTTAGTAGGCTTGCCATCTATCGTTGACAATATTAAGTTTGTTACGAAGTTAGTAATACTCAGAAAGAAGCGTCGGAGACCTTATAAAGTATATATATAAATGATCAGTATGTTAACTGAGTCGATTTAGCCATGTCCGTCTGTCTGTCTGTCTGTCCGTGTGTCTGTCTCTCTACGGACGAGTCCCTCAGTTTTTAAGATTCTCTCATTTTCTCTTCAAGAAGCTGCTCATTTGTCGGAACTGCCGATATCGGACCACTATAACATATAGCTGCCATACATACTGAACGATCGGAATCAAGGGCTTGTATGGAAAACTTTCTCATTTGACAATGTATCTTCATAAAAGTTGGCACAGGTTATTTTCTAAATCAATTGTATTATCTCCGAAGAAATTATTCAGAGTGAGTAACTATAGCATATAGCTTCCATACAAATTGAACACATAGTTAATAAAAGAAATGCACCTATTTAGGGTATATTAACTTCGGTGCAGACGAAGTTAACGTTTTTTCTTGTTTTAGTGATATAAAAGATATAATATGTCTTCGGCTGAAGCTTTCAATAAACAGCGGAGGAATTGAACTAAAATAACATCCCGTAAAATGAACAGCAGAAAAGAATGGGGTGAACTGCGTAAAAAGAGAAAGTTCTCTAAAAATCGGAAAGTTTCAATTAATGAAAATACGACGAAACTTTCTCGGCATTTTTACAGTCTGCTGCCTAGTTCAGCACGTGACATGCTAACAAATGCTGCATTTAATTACCATCATTAAAATAAATGTGATTTTACGAAACAGAAAGTAATTGTGCTGACATAATGATCATGCAACATAGAAAATGTAATACGGCATATTTGTTTTGATTTTGATACGTAATATGTCAGCAGCTGTCAACTGAAACAGACTTATGCAAGCAGAATAATACCAACCCAAGCGCAGACACAAATTCACAGCAAAATGCTTGTTTGTGATTATTCCAGCATTCATTTCCTGATTTATTTGAAAAGCAGACTTTGCCGGTGCTTATAGATACGTTATGAATGAATCATCCTCATATACTTCAATACATTATTAGTACGTGTACATTGTACAAACACAAAGGAAAGTATATATTTTTTCACTTTTCTCGTTTGTTTGTTGATAACACCCATTTTCGCCTCTCTGTTTCAAATTCTGGATTTCTAAAGCGGAAAATATTTTCTGTATTTATTATAACCTTGTTCAGTGCTTTACTCTTATTGGATTATTTAGGATAACACGCAAGTATTTTCACATATGTAGCAGCTAAAAAATTGAAAAAGCAAACTCTGCAGAGACAATTCTCCAGACAAGAAGAAAAAAGCGAAAAGATTTATAAAACTACTTTCAGACTCCTTTCGATTAAAAAATATTCACTAGCTAGTTAAATTTATGCCGCCACAACAGGCACTTTGCCTTGCCAGAAGAACAAAATTAAAATCAACAAACAGCAGTGCTTTTAATATTCTAGAAAATTATTCCTTTCATACATACCTTTTTCTTCACAGTGTGCCCTCAGCGCATATTTTGGCAAATTGAATTGCAAATGTGACAACTATTCGTCAGTGCGTCGAGGCAGCCCAAGTATTTTGTGCAAGGCAATTTTAGCTTTTACAAAACGAATTCCCTGCTTGCTTGAGTTCACTCATCCCCATGCCATCTCTCCATTTTTGGCATATTTGGATTTGGCTATCATCTGGCTCATCAAGTCAATAAGCATTCAGCCTTTGCATATTTTCAATGGCATGTGTGTGTTTACTAACAAGACTATTACACTCACACATGCTCACTTGGATGCCCCCCGCATGAAAATTGTGCTCATATTCTTTTGCATCGCTGGCATGACATCAATCGGAGTAACTCTTTGGGCAGATCAGTATTTCTTCAGCTATATTACTATTGCTTAATACAAAAACAACAACAAATTAGATTCTCAAAATCATTCTTTACATACGTTTAAAAGGCAATTAAGACGTTTTGACGTAACAGTGTGTTCTTCACATGGTCGATAATGGATGAAAATGGGAAGGATTTCTTTTACCTCCAATGACGAGCTTTATTTATTTCAAACTTCTTGTGCTGTGTATTTATAAAATGCTGTTTTTGAAGTGCTCCCTATTTTTCGAAATACAAGCTAGCAATTATATACAAATAAGAATGTTTTTTGTTTGTTAGTCATATCAATATCCTTTACGTCCAGATACTATTTAGACGGTTCGCAACTACTTGTATTTTTGCAAATATCAGAAAATTGAAGCGAGATAATGCAGGAAATGACTTCTTTCTAATTGTATATGAAGTTAATAGAGCATTTAAATGGAAGCTTAGACTTATACATCTGCCTCTCAATCTGTTGTTTAATTTCTGACAAATATGAAAAACTCAATCATGATTTATTTCTGTCTTCAAAAAGCAGGCAAACATTTATAGCACGAAATTTGGCAAAACTAAATAGTCAAAACTTTCGAAAATATGTCATTTTATTTACGAATATGAAAACAAAAAATCAAAAATGTTTACTTTGTGCCACAATGGTCCGCACAAGTTATGCACAAGAATGTGTGTGTGCTTTGCCCTGTGTAGTTTTATTTTATTTAGCTTGCAATATACATGTCAATGAGTCTACTCCTACAGACGTGCTCTCAGTTTACCGAGCATTTGCGCTACCTTATAGCTTCTTTTCTCGGTTTAAAAAAATAGTTTTTGGCTCATCGTTGCTTTTAATTTTATTATACACGAGTTCTCAATTTAACAGATATCAAATGGAAATTCGCTGCCACCATTATTTGCAATGTTGCCCTTGTTCAATTGAATCCCTTCAACTTTTTATAATAAATATTGCATAAATTTTAGAGCAATGAAATCAAATAACTGAACTGTAGGGAAATAGTTCAAATGTGCAATTGTTATAAAACTATTTACTTTTTTATATATTTCGGATAAGTTAATGTGTGTGTTAGTGGTTGAAAAACATTTAAAAACAATTAATGTAGGCAGTTTTAGTTAATTGCCAATTATAAACAGTTAAAAAAACTTTGAAGTCATGTTCAGTTTGTTACCCTTGAATGGCTGACCTGCCATTTATATTATAAGATAATAATTTACACACTCAAAAATATGTATTTGTCACTGAACTCTATTTAAATTGGTCATCTTAATAAACTTCACTCTCTTAATCTGATAGCACAAAAAGCCATACTTAGCTGATTACTTTTTATGGGTGAAATATTTATATAAAAAATATCTCCTCATTAAGCAAATTGCTTTCATACTTACTATTATTAATCTGATCTCACAAATAAACCGAATCGATAACTATTGTCTACATGTGTATTCTCGAGAAATAAAAACAAATATTTACAGAGACTTACTTACAGAGGATTGTCCTTATATTTGTCACTTAGAGTAAACTTTGTTGACTGAATCAGAAACGGGTTGAAATATCTTAAGCCCTTGAGCAAAGTAATATTTTCAATCTTCACAATCTCATCTATAAACGTAATTGCATACCGTGTATTAATTAATTAATTACGTAAAACACCGGCATTTACCTTAATCGCATGCTCATATCAATTTACGCATGAATAGCGGTGGCACATAAAATAATTATATAATACTCACATATGTACGAGTGTTAATCCATGAAGAGAGGTGGCTGCCCTCACAAACATTAAGCTTAATTAATTCACACTAGGTAGCAGCACCTGAGCAACTCATTACTATAAAATCAGCAATAAAGTGGATAATTGCCACAAATGGTTTTATCGAGTTATGAATGCGCAATTAGTGAAATTTATGTGAGTCAAAAACAAACTTTGGTCAAAGTCTTTTATTTTCAACAAATGTTCTTTTGTTTCCTCTCTTGTGCTCAATCTTAAAGCCTTAGGTTGAGCATGGTCTTTAATTAAATGGATTGTCGTGGTTAAGTGAATTTAGGCACAGCATTGATATCACCATCTTCTTATCAAAAGATTTCGGCTTAATTTTTAAGAAACTATAAATATAATCTTTCATTCCGACGCCGAGCCTTGACTTTTATATATACTTCTGAAAAGTCTTTCATTACCGATATAAAAAAAATATTACAGATATTCAGAGAAAACTCTCTTAAAGTTATACAACGTTCAATATTTATTCGAAAGGAATATCGAGAAAAAATATCTTTTTTCGCCGTGAAATACTTACAGCAACGTTTATTGTATTTAAGTTTAGAAAAATATATACAGAAATCAAATTTAAAAACTTTTAAAGAAGAAACCACTGGAACGATGGACACCTGCTTACGAAGACATGGAGAACATAGTAGAAAAAACAGTCTAGTCTTGTTTCCACCTCAAAATTCAACAAATGGCACATGAAAAATTTACGAGGGAAATTTAAGGTGGCACTCAGCCTCGCGCAGCTAAAGCTGAGTGATAAGAAACACAGCACAGGTGCGAAATATATTGCGTGAATTCGCTAAAATACTTCGCTCTTAGTTACAACAAAGAAAACAGAATAGTACTAAAAGCATAAAACTTATTATTTTTGAACAATAAGAAGTTTCGAAAATGGTGCATTGAGAGCATCTAAAAAAGAATGAGCGAAAATCGAGTTTTTATGAGACAAAAGTGCTCTGTGGAACATATAATGGAGTGTTGAGTTAGTAATATGACATAATATGCAGCAAAATTAGAATATCTGCTTATTCTTTGAAGGAACAATAGCTTCACATAAAATAGTCCAGAAGCGGTCAATCATTTTGATATCGTTATCTCATGAGTAAATAAAACCGTAAAAAGTCGTTCCACACCTATTCATACGAATATATTAATTCCTATTAATTTCAAATTAGCCTCAGAGTCTGTTAAGCAATATGCAATGGAAACTCTGCGTCTGCAATTTCTTGATTTTTTTCGCAATAAAAACTATTACAACCGCGGTGCTTTAATTACTATACTGTGTGCCCGTACATATTTTACATTCAAAAAAAAAAAATAGCGAAACGGTTGTTTTTCTGTAGTTATTCAAATTCTATTAAACTCAGGATCCATGAAATATCAAATGTCAGCTGGAAATAGTTTAAAATTTTAGTGAAGCAAAACAGTAAAAATCCTGTGCGAGGCAAACTCATTAACAAAATTACTTGTGTGCTTTTAGTTATTGTGGCGAACATTTTTTCATCAGAATTTTTCAAATTATACTTGGCCTACAGAGAAAATTATGTAAGCAATATTTACAAACTTACCTTCAAATCTATGCTCATATCATTTTAATGCCAACGCGGCAAATTTCCAAATAAATCAACTGAATGCCGTCATGACTGCAATAAAGCTTAGATTAATAGCACTAAAGCTCTGCTGCCCTGCTTGCCACAATTCGCCAGTTATTCTACACTTGACTCAACGGATTTAATCAACGTCCCTGAAACAAGACTAACAATGATAAAGGTGTATGGGGAATAAACCGCTTTGCGACTGAATCTGCATTATTCACCGTAAGTACAATTGCGCACACACATCGCACCGAAAACTAAAAACAACAATCTTTAATAGCGTGGAAAACCATTTCCAGTTTACTCGCTGTATAGGCTTTTAGGTTAGTTGTTTAGAAGCATACAATTTGAGTTTAATCACATTTGAGTAACCGTGCAAGAAATGCAAATACTTAAAATTACAACTAAAATGCGTCAATTTTTGCTCATATATTCGACTGCTCACCGAAGCGGAGCCTTATGTCACACCCATAGCAGAGTATTCCATTCTATTACTGCTCTTTTGCTACTGAAGTTTCTCTAGGACACTTTTGACCCCAACATTCTGATTCTGCTGTGACAAGCTTTCGTTTTCAAATGTGCTTTAATTTCACTCGCATTCATCATAATTATAATTGCTGATATACTTTTGCAAACGAAGGCATCTCTTTTTGTTCTAGTTTATATTTTCCTACCACTTCGGTTGTGAAATGACTTTTGCTTCTTGATTTATTCACTTTTATTTACTCTTGAGCTCCTCTTTGCTTCTTGCCTGACACTGAAAAATGTTACCTCTTTCACATATTGGAGATATAAGTCCACAAAAAGATAATTCCATATTGTGCCGCAAATTTAAAATTTCAAAATTTTAAGACAAAAACAGTTATTTTGTTTCCATGACGGTTTAAGATAGATTATTTGATAGATCAATAAAGAATCATTAATGTTTTAAATGGAAGTATTAATGAAATTAAAAGAGAAAGAAAGAGCTATAAATAGTTCGCTTAATAATTGAAAATAAGGCGCTGTGATGAAAAAATAAACCGAAATAGGCGGTCAATAAATTGAAAGGCAACCAATTATTTATATTTACATATACGGGTACAAAAATATTATAATCTCAATAAAATTATTTATGGTTTTATTTTAGTTAAAAAAAGATTAAAGGAGAGAATAATCAAGGCTTATTCGCCACCCAAATTATTGCGCATATTTATTTTAGCGATGAAAAGTGGAAAGCATAAAAATTTAATTTCGCTACTCTTGAGTTATATAATTGGCCAGTAGTGCATGCGCTCCAACCCAACTCAAGCCTGAGTACAAGCACAAAGCCGGTCGCGATTTTGTTTCAACGGATGGCGCTCTCGTTTCGTTTACCACATCGGAGTCTGATTCATGTTTAGTTTGCATATGGAAACCAGAGCTGCAGGAAGATAAATGAAAGAGTGAAAGCTTAGAGTTATTGCTTAAATGCGAGAAACAGATGTGTGTGTGAGCCTCTTGTCGGTTGGCATGTTGATATATAAGAGAAAGCTTTAGCTCAGCTGCAGAATGACTCATAAAATCAGAATGTATGTTTAGAAAGATGTGAATAACTCAAGTGAGTGGTAGTTCGCAATTAATTATTTCATTTTATATATATGAGAGCTTATGTGTGGGTGAGTCTGAATACTTAACCGCATAGCCGTAAATAAATTGCTCGGTTAAAAGCTTTTCGTTGAAGTCCAGTGTTTACGAAAATGCATTTAGCTAAAACTAACTAACAAAGGCACGAGTTAATATTTTAGGCTATTTTAAAATGCCAACATCAGACGATGGTCCACATTTTTCGCTCGGGATATCACACACCCCCCGCTAGTTTCTATAAAATTTGCAGTCAAGTTTATCAATGTGTCATGCTTTGCAAAGCAAATGATTCTTGCAACGTCTTTCAATATTTCACTAAGTTCTACCAAACATCCCAGTCTTCAGCGAGTATTCATTTATGCAAAAGCTCTGATAAGCAAACTCAGGTTGGATTAGGAATGATTGACTGACTGACTGAGGGTGTTAAAGAAAAAATTCCACTCTACTATTGTGCAATGAGCACACAAAAAGGAAGTGGAAGTAGCTGAGGACAGGAGCGTACAAAATCGAATAAACCGGAAGTAAGCAATTGAATTAAAAGCTTTGTTAATAGAGCCTGTGTTAAATATGTTTTTTGAATAAAAATAATATAATTTTTCTGTCGTAAGTAATAAATTATTTTTACCTGCTTATAGGTTTGAATGTAGATTTTTTGTTGAAATTTTTGCAAATTTGTTTTGGTAAGGAAAAAGCGAAGGTGACCAAATATTTATGGGAGTCTTTAATTGAGTTGGCATGGCTTTGAAAAGCCTACCGTCGCTGATTACCCATTTAAACACGGAATTGGATCATTGTAAGGTGTGTGTTGCTGACAACTGAAATTGACGCACATTCAATTGAAATTGCATGTTGCAAGGCAAAAACCATGTTAGTCAGCTGAAAGCTCACTACTCGCTCATTGGTAAGTACTCGGTGTGTCAGTCGCCCTAGGAATGAGTGTTTTCATCGCCTGACAGAAACATGGTATGTAGTGTGTACGCCACTGCATATACGCAGCATATCGCGTTTTGCAAGCAGCGGGCAATCCCATGTGAGTTCCAGGTGTAAGCTCGTTTATTGCCAATTTGTCACTTGTTTGCATGTGGACAATAAAGCTTTATGCTTGCATAAATCAAAGATTACTTTTAGTTAAATTGCCTTGCTTTGCCAGGGAATGCAAAAGAGCGAAAAACGGAGACATAAGCACAGCCGAGCAAAAAGACAGTAATGGCAGCATTCTACTGAAAGCAGTAAATACTAAGTAATTTTACTGAAATTATGAAACATTACAGACAAGCAATGTTGATTCTTATCACCAATCGATGTGAACTTAAAGCAGTGGTAAGATGAAACAGGCTGGTATATTTAAACTAATTTGGGGAAACAAAATTACTACGAGGATAAGAAACATAGCATAGCACAGGTAGCATTTTATGTGAGAAATGAGAAAAAAATTATAGGAAAACGTGCTTTTGTTTGTTCTGTTTTACTGGCAACGCGTGGCAGCTGTCTGTTTGCTATTATTTTATTCACTATAAGTTAACTTATAATAAAGACGGCAAAGAGTGATCAATGTGCTTAAAAACTTTATAAAAAAAGCAAATTTTGAACTTTGGAGTCGAAAGTTTAACGCGATTTGTATATTGAGATGGATTCAAACCGCTCGTGTTTAATTTTTTCATCAATAGATTTTGAAATTTTCTGTAATTTTATGTGTGAACTGAAAAATCCATTGCAAATTTCGGTCATTTAAAATTCTTCAGACCTATTTTCGCATGCTTCTTCACCTCAATAATACCAGGGCTGTGAAAGTAGTGTTCACTTACTCAGTATTTTATATACTGCAGAAATTGCAAAGTTTTTAGTCATTTTCATTATCGATAAGCCAATTAACACAATTTCGGTAGTGTGAGGTAGTGTTGCAACACTGCAAAGGTGAAGTGGAATGAAGCCAGGCTTTCAACTTTTGATAGTTGGTCATTGTTTTGCCTGCCTATCTCCAATGCCGTTAGTAATACTTTCGAAGTTTGACGGACATGATTGTTAGCATACAACTCATACTGAGGGGTATACTACTCAAAGTTGCTAATGTTGCACTTAACGAAAGTTTTCATATTAAAATAACGCAGTGACAAAAGGTTGTTGGAACTCACGGCGTGTATTCAGTGCAATTGCGACGACGGATATGTGGCTTTCAGTGACTTCTTAATAATGACTACTATACATGAAAGCTCAATTAAGACAAAGTGTCTGGGCAGTAAAAAATTTGATATATACATAGTTTAATTTGATGAACTAAAATTGTTCTATACCCAGACCTGCATTAAGTTCCCGTGAAATATAATATTTTAAAAATCTTCATTTAATCTAAATTTTTGAACAAACATATTGTATTATTCTTGCCAGAAAGCAAGCCTTTTAAGGTGAAACAGATTCTAATCGAAACTATTTAGACCAGACATTTTCTTCTTTATCTATCCAAAATAGCATTGAATTTATAAAAAAAATGTACTGAAGACGAGAAATGGCGAAGTATTAAATAATATTTTTGGTTTTAATAATTTATGACCTAATTTTAAAGTCTTAAAAACATTTCCATGTCAGCAATAAATGTGGTGAAAAGCGTAGAAGAACACTAACCGAACGGAGGCGAAATTGCTACAATGGCAATAACTACTGTTATTATTTTGCAGAGAAGCTCTCAAATACGTAAACACAGGGGCAATCCTCAATGCTGTCGAATGGCTTGGGTGGAAAATAGTAGAAAGGATGCTGTAACATTTCTCATTACATTCTTTTTGTTTTTAGTTTGCTGGTTATATGACCAAGAAAATAACAAATAGTAATGAACATTTTCTTTTCCCCCTACGGAAGCTATTTTAATGATGATATTTACTAGTAACATACACATGTGTTTATATTTTATAGACTTCATGAGGGAGTTGGGTGAAAAGTCGTTATTACCGGTTTTGCACGTGAGCAGCAATGGATCAAAATGAGGTTGAGACTGAACTGAAATAATTACCGTTGGCAAAAGTTATGAAAATATAGTGAGTTCCCATAAAGGAAAAAGGGGGTTTACTCAAAAAAAAAAAAAGAAAAAAAGCCCAATGTTTGAATGGGGAGCGCGAAGTTGTATTATGGTGCTACAAACAAGTTTAGGTAGGATACGCGACAATTGAGAAAAGGTAAATTCATCATCGTAGACGGAAAGGAAGGTCAATCAGCTGGAGCTGATAGCTGGCAGAAGGCGCTACCAGATGGTAAAGCTTTATGGTACAATATATTTCTGGAGTCTTAAATATCAAAAAGATGAGTACACAAAGTTACATTGATTTAGATTGACTATCGCTTCACTGGTTTTTCTTGAACTAAACGTTTATATATATAAAACGTAAATTTGGAGTCACATTTAATTCATTTCCTTTATGAAATTAATCGCATTTTACTAAAACATGTAACACCTCCCCGTCCACAGTAAACTCTTTCACAGTTTTTCTGTGCTGTCGATCAGACTTCAGCATCCGCATTGTAAGACAGCTGATGAGAGCATGCAAACAGCCATAACATGCGCCGAAAGGCAGCAAATACCGAGCATTTACGATGAGTATCTAAAGAAAAAAATTAGGATTTACAAAAGAAGGCAGCTGAATCCTCAACATGCTGACTACTAAATTAACTAAATTAAGCAAACACCTCTCTTACAGTGGTGGAGGAGATTGCTTGAGTTCGTTATTATCTTTGAAGTGTGGTAGAACACACGCCTTAAGAAGTGAGACTGTGACTGTCAACTTTATATCTTAAGGGTTCTAGGTTTTTTATGCCATTCCTCTCCCTTCTCATATTTCATTTGTTGTCTTTTGCCAGGCGTTCTCTGGTGTGAAAACCAAAAAGAGAAGTAATAAAAAGTAGTAAGCGATGAAAGCTAAAATAATCACAACACAGTAAATCTTCGTTTTCAATAATTTCAACTGATCACTTTGGCTAATGAGCCAAGGAGTAGAAATACAATATATACTATACATATGAAAGCTCAAGTACACATACGAGTGTAAGGGGTATATATTATAATAGTTCATCTTTGGCGTGCTATGGCGTATTTTAAGTATATTACAAGCAAGCCACGCAAAAAATTGCTCATATGAAAGGAATTTTTGCAAATATATACTTACATATACATTTTATATAATATTTGTACATGTGCTCTATCACATGATGAGTCTATAATAAATTTTAAAACAAGTATACATGATGATAACGTAATCTTCTCGTAATTTCACCTGTAAGTTATTGAGAAAAACTTTAAGGGTGTTTTTTTACCTTATATAGTATTCTAAGCTTGAATATTTATATATTTTGTGGATATGAGCTAAAACTCATACAATTCTTTACAGTAAATGGTATAATTTGTGTTGATTCAAATGTAAAGAGAACGGGTTTCAGTGCGTGTAAAATGATAGAATTTCACCGCAAGAGATTGATTGCGATATTTCTAACATTGGTGCAGTGCTGATACAGTTGCTGTGTTTTCGCGCCTCAATTCCAAATGTTCTGAGTGCAGAAAAATATCGTGAAAGTGTATAAAAAGCACAATAGGTATACATATAGTACTTGCACAACAGAGGAAGTTGTTGTTCGAATTTTGATAGTTTCAGCAATAATCAAGTTCGTGCAAATATTAATTTGAAGCGTGTAAACGTCAAGGATTTTTTCAGTGGTTGTGGCTTAGTGTCATCAATACCGGCAACCCAAACTCACCTAATGTTACCGCCGAATTTCCCGAACCAGAGAGGAAAGCATTTTAAAGCAAAGGAAGCTATTAAATGTGAGTTCGCTTATCACAGGATAAAGTTGGTAATTCCGATTTGCGGAGCCAACAAAGCGGAAATTAGTAAACCCAACCAATCACTTGGGGATCGCTAATATGTCATGAAAATACTTGAGTGTGGGTATGTGTTTCACAGGATTAAGCATCATATGCGCTCATAAATAAATTTGCTGGCATCAAAATGGTATCAATAATCCTTAAATCTTAGTGCTAATAAGAGAAATTCGAACAATTTTACACAAATACTCAGCCTGGGATAAGGAGGTTCTCAGCTTTCTTATTCCATATTTATACCCTACATTTATCTACGTGTGTGAACATTCTTTTGTTGAAATTACCAAAACAGCCATGCTGTTATTATACCACGTATGCTCACGATTTTATGGCGGATAGTAAAATTTGCTAAATTATGGACACTAAAGCGGTTAAACGGACAAACAGTTAAGCTTAAGTGTGGCAATGCCGAGCCATCGCTTCGAAGCAAAGGTAAGACTCTTCGTGTCTGCAAGCAGCGGAATGATCTGTGTGCCGTATAAAATATGAATATTACGCAAGCTTTAAGGTGCTCACTTGTGAAAATTTCAGTTAAAGTCTCATATATCTCAAGCTATATAAATTTATTGACACACACAGTTTTTTTAGTAGCTTCATTATAGCCTGCAAATAAGCATTTGTGTATAAAAGTCCACGCAATCAGTTTTTTCCTTTTTAAATACCCTATGATCAATATCATCATCTTCAATTGATTTACAGTAATTCTTATTATAAGGCTCACTTATTCCTAAGCTTTCAGATTTTAGTGTCGTTACGGCATTTAAAGTTTTCAGTTTGCAGATTGAAAGTTAACGTAAAATTTGATTAATATATATATGAACGCTTGGTTAAATGACAATTTTCTTGTGATATTGAATTTAATCAGATGTCAACAAATTATTAAATATTTGGTTAATTGCTTTGCTTAACAGAAGGTCAGCATAATTTAAAAATTTAATTAAAATACATTTATATGTGTCTCACAATATAATTTTTAAGAAACACTTTGCCCTAATGTTTTTTGTACCGTGTCAGCAGTTTAACATTATTTCCCAGCGGGTAATCAGTTTGTGAAAGAATTCTACACTTTATTGCTCTTTAGAAAGAATATATTCACTTTCGGTTTCATTGCCCTTACCACAAAGCTCACACTAATAGTATTGTCTTATGCAAATGTTACAAAATAAACCACAGTTGGATACTAACAGTGCTAAGCTTGGCCAAAAGTCAGCACCGCAAGCGTTTATGCACACTCGTTAGCACATCCAGATAGCTGAACATGCTGCATTGCCCACGGCGTATGAGCAACATATTCCGACAAGCATACGAAACTTTAGTTTAGATAATACTGAAAGTACGTGTATGTACTAATACTGGTGAGGAAGCAAAATTTGCATAGAATACATTTTTATTTATTTGTTTAGGCTTTAAATATTGTTGACACGCAAGCGAAAAACTAATTTTAAAGCAAAAATAGTATTCTTATTTTAAAATATATTATAATATGTATAATATTTTCATTAAAGAAAGTTCCTAACACTGCATTGCAACAGATAACTATGTACCCACAATTTTTTGCCAAATTCTCTATTAACAAAAATCCAATTTAAAATATGAACTTGCACAGTTATTCATTCCGATAGAATATACCTATATTTCAGATGCTTATGGGTTGGTGTGAAGATGCGGAAAGTAATAGTGTGGTTCTATTGTTTAATTCCTTTATAGTATTACTAACACACAAACCAAATAAGGGCACATTATCTTCTCCCCAACAACACTAAACCTAAAACTGCCTGTTGTCTTCTTCTGCAGCATACATTTAGGCGCAGGTTAAAATCACTTAATACCACACACTGTCATGTACATATATGTATACTCGTAAGGCAATTTCGGTGGGGGGATGAGTATAACTGACCTTAATTTGTGTTGGTTTCCTGGGTAAGCTTGTGAATCCCACAGGCTCCTCGCCGCGTCCCACCTCTTCACCATATTCTTTCCATTACCGCTGTTTCACAAATTTCTATAGTTTATATGTGCCGGCACAAAGTCACTGGCTGGCTGCAATAGCAAGCTAAGTACGTATAACAATAACAATAATTGCACACCAAATAGCTAGAACAAGCAGAGGCAGCCGCAAAAAGCTTTGCTCTGTTGGAATCGTTTGGGGGAGACAAGAACACCATCGGGGACAAACAATGGATGGCATGGAGAAGCGTTTGTTCAGTTAACTGTCTGATCGTCTACAGTTGTGGTTAAGGGCAAATCGCCATCTCCTCTCTTTCGGTATTGGTCTCAATCAAAATCTTTGTCCCCTGGGTATATGATATACATGTGCATATACAAGTATGTGCAGTAAATAGCATGATTGCTTTGATTTCACACGAGTAATCCAAATTTTTTGATTTTAATGCTAAATTGAATTGAGATGCCTTTTATTATTAGCTGATTACAAATTTTTAATACCATCAGTGTAAGTTTTTACTTATACATGAATATATTATAGTAGACGTAGCATATTCAATTCCTGATTTCGTTGCTTCTGAAGTTTAACGAACTCTTGTCATTGTCGAAACAAAAATTTATTATTCTGTATCAATGCTGCTCTTAAGGCGCTGCTGATCTATTCTTATATATTTCTTATGTATTTACCTACTCACTGTGGTCATTTGTTTGCTGTCTGTTTGTTTGACTTGGACTTTTATTAATATTGAACCTCGTTTTGCCAATAACGGTAAACTTAACTTTGGCCTACACCTTTCAATACAATGGGCTTTAGCAGGTTACCTCGAAACTCCCATGGTTGGCAGTTCTGTTGTTCATTTGTTAAATGCTTAACATCGCACTTCCTAATAGCTTTTGTAGCTGAATGTTCTACAGTAAAAACTAGATTTACTGAACGGCTTCAATATAAGGATCAATAAAGCATCGCTGATAGATTGTACTGCAGTTGCAATACTGTCGAAGGGGTGAAGCGAAATGGACAAAAAATAAGAAAAATCATAACTAGGCTTCGTATTTTGTGTGCACAATACCCGACCTAAATTCATGTTTTAGATTTTGGGGTATGTATGGAAATATCTCCGATGTGTTTGAAAATGTCGGAATTTTGTTGAAGAGAATACTTTGGCCTATTTGCACTTAAAGAAATGTGTATTTTAGAAGCTGTGCGAAAATGACAAAAGAATTAGTTATAAAAAACTAAAAAAAATTGTAGCTATCTTCCATGCATCCCGTGAGTTATTACGGCTCAAAGTAGTGCCCGGTAGAAAGAACAGAAAATATACGATAAGAACATGATTGGTGAAATTTTCAATGAGCGAATAAGCAAATAATATCGAACTTTATGTACTTATATTATATGAACCATCCATTATCTACATTCTTTTAAAATTACCAATTAAAATCTTCTCTAGTTGATTCGTTTTGAAAACTGCATTTGATTTTAGGTAAATAAAATGTATCCAATTGAAGTTTACGTGTGTTCGAATTTTTGTTCAATCAATATTCTGCACCAAAGAGGTGAATTGAACTTTAAAACCGGAATGTAAAACTAACCGTACCGTTTTAAGTGTTTACTTTTATCAGTGAATGCACAAAGAATTGTCTTTGTGTAAGCGGTCACTACTGGTACCACTGGAAAATAGATATTCCATTTTGCACGCGAATGAACGAATAACTACATCCTGACATACAGGGTTTGCTGTTTTGCCAGCAATAACATGTTCCGAAGCGAAGCTAACACCAGTGGTAAAGCCACAACCACAGCCAAGCTGCACACAGCTCTCCATCCCCTACGGTATACCATCTTCTTGCACTTCCGTTACCATAACAGCAAGTGTAACGGAAACGACCCAACACCCCTAGAAGCGAAGCGAATTTATTATATATGAGAATATGAATGTGAGCTTGGGTGTGGGTGCTAACCCATATGAAAACCAACGCACAGTTTAATCGTTTATACCTTTATATCACCATTCAGGCAAGTTGTTATGCTCACTACTCCACGCGTTGACTTCAAAAGCGGAAATAAGCAGTTAAGTAATATACAAGTACTAATGAACTGTGGGAAATGTTAAAGGGTTTTCCTTGGGCTTCAGAGACTAGGAAAACGCTGAGCATTACGAGGTTACACATACAAACCCGTACCCTGCTATCTAAGCGACAATTTGTGTTGTTGTTGATAGTGCTGTTACGATTACTCGCCGGGCTATTGCAAGCATCATGCAAAGCCGTTTTCAAGTTTCTTGTGAGAAAAGATCTTGAACTTCGTAATATTAGTGCAAGTAGATGTGTCCACGACCTAAAATAAAAATGACGAATTAGCATAGAAACGTGCCTAATAAGAAAATTATATAAATAGGAAGAGTGAGTGTTTTGGTGTCCTTTCCATTCGATTTTTGCTAATATAATAAATTAGAAGAAAGTTTGCACGAATATTTCGCACTTGACATTCTAAGCGCTGAGTTTCGCCAATATTGAAATTCCTCATTTAAATTGTGGTGGCTGGAGCTTAAAATCAAATTAAAAGAGTTTCTCAGCATTTTTCTTACTACTTTTCACTCGCTGCTTTGTTGTCGTTTTTCGGTTTCTTGTTTTATGCAACAGAGCCATCCTAATGAGTTGAGTTGCACAGTAAATGTAATAAGCAAGTCAACGGCAAAATACATATAAAAAAGTGTTGAAAAACTTGTCGGGCAACTTCTGGGCTACAACAAAAACAAATAAATAAACCCTTCAAAAAATTAAAAACCCATAATTGCTTTGCAAAACATAGTCAACAAGAGAAAAGTAAAGAAATAAAATAAAAAAAGTTTCTAAGACCCTTTAGACTTTCGACTTTATTCTTTTTGATAATTTTATGCCAAAAAACAAAAAAGACTAACGAAATGAAGTCACTGTGCAAAAAGATATTCAGTTCATAAATTAATTTCATCTGTCAACAACAAACTCTTTTAAATTAAAAGATATTAGATATTAGCTTAATGCGATCCTAAACAAACTTAAGTTGAAAGATATGCAAAAACATCTTTATATAACCTCAATTGGTTTTTAGCGTTTCAAATTTCTCATTTCCTTTACTTCTTTGCAGTAGAGAACTTTGAAATATGTAGAGTTTTGACGGATGGTGCAAATGAGTAACATTAATTGCTTGCCACTTACGTTGTGAATGGTTGATGTTAACGTGTTGTGCAGTTTACTAAACGTTGCCATTTACAGTTGAATTACTTTGTTACATTTAAAATAACAACATCTTTAACCACTGCGCTTCTTATATTACTTATCTTTCTCAGTTTTACAATTACCGATCACAAAATCAAGAATTATGGCTTTTAAATTGCACAGAAGCTAAGCATACCCTAAACGAGCGACGGCATAAGCTTAATGTGAAATAAAAATTTTACGATTTTTTATTTTTCTCCCATTCTTACCTAAAGACATAACAGTTTACGGCAAAACTCAGACTCAGTCAGTAAAAGCAAAGAGCCAACAGCAACTTCAAATTATCAGGATCATTATATGAGTTGGCAAACATAAAAAGGCAAATCACTTAGATCATTCAGAACACGCCGCGTTCAATGCATTTCCATAAATCAGTGACAAATCATAAATATTTCATACTCATCCCTTACGTACATGCGTTGTTTTTATGATCAGGTAAACTCTAAAAATTCAGATAGATATCGGGTTCCATAAAAAATGTGTTGACATTCACAGCGTCGCTCACATATTTGTAGTTTGCTTTCTTTAATATAAACATACCATACTTAGCTTCGAACACGCATTCTTCCACACAAATTGCTCATACGCCTCAGCCTACCTCCGGCACAGCACGTATCAAGTAATCAGTAAAACCAGATGTCAAATGTTATTGTTATTATTAAACTAGACTATTTTAAACAAGAAAGCATTAGTTAATTTCAATCTAATTAGCCACATAATTTTTTAGATTCCATTCTCTTCAAAGTCACTTACCTTTTCCCCAATTTAAAAACTCCGCAGGCAGACGAGCAGAAACTTCGTCGATTGGAGACCACCAGGATAAATCTTTAATTTAGCTTTGTGCCCCCTGCAGATGTCTGATGACAATCACAAGACTTCAAAACCACCAACTAAGTGCTTATATGCCCGGGATAGGGAAATAGTGTGGGCATCAACTGGGTTTCCATTTTCGAATGAAATAGCATAAAGCGCATTGAGGTGTAGAAACCCAGGAAAGGGTTCCAATTTTTGAAGAATTAATTTTTAATTTAAAAAAAAAAACATTAAATTTAGAGCTTTTAGATTATATTAAGTGCATCGCTTGGTTTAGTTATCACTTTTATAGATATGCACGAATTATCGGCGAATTAACCACAAGCCTGTTTGTAGTGATAATGTATAAAAAATTTAAAATTAAAAGAAAAAACCATAAATAAAATGTCCAGTTTGCAAATTTATAAGTCTCTATGCAACGGAAAATGTAAACCCGCAGCGGAGCTTTGAATTTTAGTCAGACACACACAACTGCACCTTAAATTAACACTTTTAAAAATGCACGTGACGTTAAAATTATATACCGTAATGCTATCAGGTGAGGAAATTTATTTAAACTCATTCGTCCACGAATGGAAATGTCGGAAAATTTATTGATATTGATTGTGTGCATCATTGAACACTTTCGGGCATTGAAAATATCCCCTGTGCTAGGGAAGGCATTTTGCTTCATTTATGGTAGCAATCAGCAGAAATTATTTCACGAATATATTCAAATAAAGTAAATAAATATGTGGAGAAGCACAAGTTCACATTTTCAATTTATTTTGAAAAAATTATTTTTCTGATCATACAACAATGAAAAACAATAAAAAAGCGACAATAATACCAAATGTCATTATAACTGAAACTAATGCCATATTATAAACACGTAACCGCTTCTCCGCACAATCTACCACAGATAAAACTTTCCCACACCAGATTTGAAGAACATCCGCAACATGCAGCCAGCATTGGTGTGCTACTTACTGCTTGGAAGGCGATTTTATATCATGTTTGGTTCACATGCATATGTAGCTCCTTTCCGTTGCTGTGTAGCACCTAATTTAGTCCTTTGATGATGAGGAGTGAGTTAATTTAAATGCGCACTTTGTTGGCTGGGCGAAAGACCAACATGTTCCTGTTATTGTTTAGCGAACTCGAGCTATGTGGCATCAAGGCAGAATATTTTTTTGACAAATTTTTAATATACTTTACATTCTCTATTTGTGTATTCCCTTTCTAGTTGTTTTGGCAAATAAACACATACATTCACGCGGAAATTTTACATAATTTATACCGTGGTGTTTTTTATCTACAAATAGCCGCAGTGATTTTCCTAGTTTTGATTTTTGCTCTCCAGTTGCTTGCCACGGGTGGGTGTCTGAAAGTGTTGTGTTGGCATCATTCATAACATTAAAGTCAGACATTAAAATCAGCAGTGTAAACACCGTCAGGAGCCAACGGCTGTTTGGTGTTGCATCATCTCTGAATAATTTAGGACCTGCAGTATGTTAGAAGCATACCGGTTACGTAATGCACGTACATGTGTAAGAATATTGTTGTTTGTGTTTTTTTCCCAATTCATGTACACTCCTCCTGCTTAATGGAAAGCAGGCAATGAGGTCTTTTGCTTTTGCTTTCTACATTAACTAGAAAGCTTTTAAACCTCTTATGAAGTTGAAGATTTTTTGTTTGTCTCTAATTTGACCAATTTGTGCGAGCTAAATTAAAAGGAATTTTCGTCTGTGCTTTATCTACGTTATATTTCGCAACACATTTTTATGATTCAGCAGCTTCTAGGTATGTCATTATCCATTAAGTTTACTAATTTCCAAGGATAATCTCTTCTTTCGTAGAGTATACTCTAAAGAAATAATAGTTTGACCGGATTCTGAAAAAGTTCTACAAAATAGCTGAAGAAACTATATCAATTTTTTATATTTGCGTGTTGGTTGAGCATTGCTTGCATCTTATTAATGATATCGGCCGTTCTGTGTACTAAAATTAGCTAAATTATGGCTGCTTACATGGTTGAACACACATGTTGAGAGCCATCCAAATGGCTTTCAGAATAATATGTGACTAAGTGCGTTTTCAAGTTGGAATTGTGAGCTTAGTAAATGCTATTCTTAGAAAATATCATATGAGACAGTAATGAAATGGACTGCCATAAGTCTTTATATAGTTTACTCAACCTCCAGACATATGAACTTGAGGTTACGCTGTAGCTGGTGAAAGCGCCGCAATAATAATCAAAATAACGAATTTCAATGGATATATATATTAATACGCATGTGCATAGAGAACAGAAATTACAAATGCAACGAATACTGATTTTATATTCTTTTCATGTCTGCTGACTCCCATAATCGCTGCCCATGAAAAGTGTGTGTTCAGGCTGAGCCGAGAAGAACCGAATCTGAATGCCTCTCCTTGGATGATTGTGTGTTGTAGGTGAGGGTTTGAAAACAATCTGTGAAAAGGCTGGAGCCGATTGCATAATTTATGCTGTGGAGTTTTTCTATCTGAAACCCACTAGTTCTTCGCTGCTGGTATCGCAAGGCTGGCAGACCTTAATGACGCTATGAAAAGGCTTGTGCATAACAGCTCTTTTGATGCCTCTTTTGGGTGTTGTGTTATCGCCGAAACTCATTATATTATAATCGGTTATGTAAAAACCATTAAAAGTTGACGGCTGTTTTTGGATGCAACCTGTTTGAATAGCTTTTGCTTGTATGATATTGCAACACATTCATTTGAACATACATATATACGTAGACAAAAACCTCTGTGTGCTCTGCTATATTCATAAGCCATTAAAAAGCTTTAGCATGTATTGTATTAACCTTAGAACCGTGAGTTGGGCACTCAGTGCCCATTCTCATTTTTGATATTGAATTCCTGGGGTTTGGGCAGTCCGATTTGACTTATTTTCAGCATTGCGATAAACCATAATTTTAGTTATAAGTTGACGAAGTTTTAAGTATATAGCTCTTATAATAAGAAAGTTACGGCGGTTTATGTGGTGAGTACTCTATACGTGACTTGGGTCACTCAGTGCCCATAATATTTCTTCATATATTTTGTATGAAGAAGCGTAATTTTCTGACGGTTTTGATGATAAATGCATAATTATTCTAATTAGTTTCGCGTAAAATTTTCAAGTGAATAGTTCATTTTTGGTTGTGACAAATATAATTTTTTTTAAATGAGTGAAAAATTGGAGATTTTGGAGATTTATTTGGCCAACTTACAGCATGAATTGACGGAAGAAGATGAGAGGAATATTTCAAATTATTTGAATTCTAATGATAGCGATGATGACTGATGGTGGAGAAGAGAACCTAAATTTGGTGGTGACCACAAATCGATACCCAGTAACCGGTCCGGCTTCGGAGATGATAATGCTCAGCCCATTAGAGATCCACTTTTCCAAGAATATATCAGCGAGGAGGCTGTTGTAGAACTGGACCCAAATACGGTTATTGAGGGTAATTTTGGAGAAAAATATTGCAGTTTGGGAAGGAAACAACCACACTGCATGGTGGTCAAAGCCAAGGCAAAGTAGAAAATGGCGATCAGAATTGGCATTGGTAATGCGTAGACAATCATGGAAAGTTTTGGATATGAAAGCAAT
Organism: Bactrocera zonata; assembly: GCA_037783105.1. NCBI lineage: Eukaryota > Metazoa > Arthropoda > Insecta > Diptera > Tephritidae > Bactrocera > Bactrocera zonata. The sequence goes on along the minus strand of JBAWJQ010005218.1, from coordinate 55,989 downwards.
GCCTTGATACGCGCCAGTTGTTGAAGGTATTGCTCTTGAGATGAATAGGAAAGCTAAAAGAATAATATAGGCAAATATGCATCAAACAGTTCTAAAAATGTAAGATATTGGCAAGATACAACTGCCAGAACTATTTACATCCACATTTGAAAAAACACGTGCTAGTGCTTTCAATTACTCATGACAGCGAAGATGTAAATCCTGTAATAAAACAACCACAAGTCATAAATGCTTATAATGATCATAAAGATGGTGTTGATACTTTTGACAAAATACTACGTGGATTATCTGGCAAAACAAAAACAAACCGCTGGCCTATGGCATTACTTTATAATATCCTGGATATTGTTGCGCTTGCGATCAGGATGTTTGATCTTAGTCACCCTATTTGGAACACCAATACGTCTGAAAAGCGCAGAATATTTTTGACAGAACTCTCAATGGAGCTAGCGCAGAATCAATTAGAAAACCGATGCAAAACAAAAATTAATTCGACAACTTAAATTGCAATGGACTTGATAAGTTTCAAACGGGTTCCTGCTGTGGCGAGAACGTCCAACAAAACTAGTTCATTTTCAAATATTTTTCACCAATTTCTTTTCTTGCCACAGATCAACATTTTGAAACGGCGATGTGAAACCTGCAAAACTGCTAAGATCGATAATAAAAGAACATCAGTTTGTGATCATAGCCTTATTCCGACGTGCTCCAAAAACTATATAAGGACGTGTGAAAAGTGCTATTTTGCAAAATATAGTGCCGGACAGTGATGAAGATCGGACAATACTCCAACAACGTCTACACCCAATCAAAAAGACAGCGAAGAATTTCACTGATTTGAGCACTTCCAAATTAAAAATTTATTTGATTTTCATATTCATAAATAAAAATACCTTTGTTTCTAACAATAAACACAAGTTTCATTAAATAATTTGCATTAACAAGCGAAATATTGTCGTTTATATAAAAAATATGTCTAAAAAGCCTAAATTTCCATACAAAATACATTGCTGGGCACTGAGTGCCCAAGCCACGAGATTAAGTTGTATAGCTATGTCACGGTTCTAAGGTTAAAGCAAATGGTAAATTCTTTTGCTTTAAGTTTTCAAGTTGACTCATGAAGCTTTTAAAAGACACATTATTCATATAAGGGTGCTTTGTTAGTTCTCATTTGCTTAATTTGGGCAGATTAAATTTCAGAGTTCATTCATCCCAGACTAACACACGTAAGAATAGTTGTACTTATTTCGGTGACGGCGCCACTGAGACTTCAAGTTTAATATTTGTTCTAGTTGACCGGCGTTTGAAAGCTTAAATCTAATTTAACGTGAGTGCCACGAAGCATATGCAACATTTTTAATGAATTCAAAGCCTAAACTCACTTCTATTAAGTTCATCACCTATTTGCATGCAAATGTTTTATTCCTGCTTTATGAATTCATAAATCAAAAATGACTTTTAATTGAAATACTTTGCAGCTTCACTAAATGCAAAGTGGTCGTTGTTGTTGTAAAAACAATTCAGAGTGAAGTAGCTCAATATAAAAACGGTAATGCAGAAGCGCACGTCCATCAGAAGCAAATTGCTTCATTACACGTACGATTGAAATGATGAAACCTCAAGGCTTTCACCGCACTCCACACACAAGCGGGGAGAGTAATTGCGTGCACCTTGGATTAATGGGTTGGCGATTTAAAAGAGTTGCTGAACAGCTTAATGACCAGCGATAATTGAATCAGTATTTAATTTATATGCGCTCTGTCACAATAAAGAAAATATTATTTTATTTACATGAAGTTAACTTTAACACACTCTCATAGCGGTTGAAAGTCGCCAAGGTGAGATTAGAAAATATTATTTGAAATTTTATGTCAATAATTAAAAGGGCAAGATAAAAATATTATGGTCGTGGTAAAAGTTCTGGTATTCACTAGAGCTGCGCTCGGATGAAATCCAGACTGCATAGAAGTGATATGCAAAATAACTGAAAAATTCTAGCTCACCGAACAATCGCCGGTTTGGCGTATCGGCCAATTCAAGCATTCATACTAGAGTTCGATTGCATTTTTCATTTCATTTTGCGTCAACCTGTCCAAATAGGTGCATAAATATTTTCGCCTTTTCGCTGTTAAATTGCACATTGTTGAAAATTTCTTTTCGTTTTATTTGCCTTTGCCGCTTCTAACGGATGACTTATGAAATGCTTTGCAAATGAAATCGCAGGTTGCAACAATTCCAAACTCAAATCGATTGAATACCCGTCGATTTAAAAGTCAATGCAATATGGTTGAGGACAGCGGTAATGGGAGGATGTAAAACGATCCCCAATGAATCGAAGTGAGTTTGCGTGATTGAACTATTACTTGAACAATAAGGCAGACATCATGGGCAACAAAAGCTGATCTGTGATTACACTTTTCCCTGTGCACTAGGCTCCAGCAGTCGCTGATGAATGAATGCCTTTGCGAGTTGCAAGCCAAACTCCCTTCCTTCGTCTCACTATATTGCAATATTGAATGAAATTCAATTTCAGCCGCGCAAACTTAGCTCAAAACACTTCAAGCTGGGGTGGTCGCTTGAGAGGCATTTCTATGAATATATTACAAGCTCAAATATTGCTCATTCGCCCAGGTGTGACGACCACGTACTTCATTGGGTCTTGAAAACAACCAATCCCACTACCACCATTCGAGAGACAGGGACAACACTTCGATTAGGCTCATTGTAGAAACCTACTTCTACAGTTGCTGATATTCTGCGTTTTTTGACATGGAAATGCTATTGCAAGTTTTTTGTATTCAGGTTGGTAAGTTTTTCTATGCAAATGACCAAAATAAAAAGGCTTCATGTGTTTTTCATGACTTTTTTATTTGCAAAATTTCCTGTTATGCTTATTACAATATTTTTATTATAATACAAACATTTTTATGAAAACTTTAAGTAAATGAAGTGCATATTCGTCACAAGGGTTTTCTATTCAAATTTAGTTCATTACTTACCAATACTTCTAAGGTTAGCACAATTCATTAATTTTGGGTTGGTGTTTGGTGCAGATACCTTTAAAATATAATTTTGACTGCAAGATTTCATTGCTGAACCATTAAATGGTGTAGCTCATAATAAATGAAAAAGGATTCTCGACCTCTGACGCATTAGTAAAGTGCACAAATTACAGAAAAGTTCAGCAAAAGGTTTATAAGGTTATCTTAGCAAACTTCGTAATACCATGCGCTTCACCGACCAACTTTGGTGTCTCACTGGGTATATTTTACGCAAGAATCTTTCGTGCACACTCATTTATATTTTCCAACTTTCAGAAAGTAATTTTACCCTTACCTACAATCACGCATGTATGTACACTGAGCGACTTTGATCCTGCGAGAAACATTGGAATAACTAAAAAGTGTGAAAAGCCGAAGTGTCACCTTTAATGGAATTTATGTTTGTCATTCAGCGCCTTTTGAATATAGAGGAAGAGGAGGTGTTCTTGGTTTGTTAATTCCTGACTAGAAGTTGTTTTTTGCCATTAGCGAGTTTGTGTTGAAGCATTCCACATTTTATTACATTAGTGCAACAAGTTGGAAATGCTGTGCGTTTCGTTCTGTCTGCTCTTTCTTCGGTAATTTGTTTAAAACTCGTGGGTGCCAGTAACTGGAAATGTTTGCCACAAAGAGTTAAAAATCGTTTAGTGCGGTGACCTATGCACTGAAGGACGAAATTGTTGAGTTGAAAATGAGAGAGTGTCAAGCGAATTGTAGAACTTTCTTAAATGTATTAATTAAGCATAAAAACTCGAAGTTAAAATAAATAAAATTTATTTTTTATTCTAAAAAGAAATTTATGAAATTATTCAAGAAAATATTAATGACTCCCTCAGAAAAAAAATGCTGTTCGTTACCATTAATATGGTGTAGCATGTGTAATTATTATTTTCTAGAGCTATATTCAACAAATTGAATAATCAAGTTTAGGAAAGCGTTTCAACAATTCTTGCTGTATATTCTATGAGTTCGATGCTATAACAAGTCAGGCTGCGTAAGCATCTTCTGCGCTCAACTGTGTGAAACAATTAATTATATGCAAATGTAAGCGAGGAAGTATTTTAAGTTTTGGACGCATTGTTTCAAGAATTATTGCACGTCGATTGTTGCATGTAAATTGCATTTGCTCTATGAAACTCACATATACGCGCTTATGTAGATGCGTCACATTCACACCCGCTTGTCCGTACATAAGTGCTTGTGCCGGCATCTTCTGAAGCTTGTGAGCACGTTTATAGTTGATTATGCAATTTGTGTTGCACACACGCCACGTCAGCCAAATTTACATCAGCAACAGCTGCAGCGACAAACATATATGTATTTTATGCACAAATTTTGCCATTACTCATTTGAATCGTAAGTAGAGTGTCTTGCGCCTTGCATACGCTAACTCAGTGTTTTAAATGCTTTCCCCAGTATATACCAAACAATAGTAGGCACATAAATGAAATACTTTATAAGTTAGAATGCACTTAGGAAGCACTTCACTTCGCGAAGTCGCTGCGGTGTCCTGGGAATGAATAGTTCTGACGTCATTTAGCTAAGCACCAAAAGCCTTCTGAAAGCGAGTATTTTTTAAGAAATAATTATTCAACTACAGGTTAGAGTAAGTGTGAGTCTAAATCTTACGCGTTTTATTAATTTAAATCTATGTTCATGTTCTACGAAAACACTCCAGCCCGGAAACTATTCGACGCTGTATCCGCCGGGGGAAGCAGAGGAAGAGGAAGACCTCCACTTCGTTGGAAGGACCAAGTGGAGAAGGACCTGGCTTCGCTTGGAATATCCAATTGGCGCCACGTAGCGAAAAGAAGAAACGACTCGCGCGCTGTTGATAAGAAGAAGAAGAAGTCATACTAGTTTTTCAGTTTATTGTTTTGTTCAAGTAACAGAAGACGACTTTCTTAAACCCGGAAAATCGTATTTATTCGGCAATTTCATAAGAAAGTAAATTCGCGCAGCTATTCCATTAATAATACTTAGGTTTACAGAAGCTTAGCAGAATTGCAATTTAACATTTTTATGCCAAAATAATAGTTTTTAGTCTATATAATCTAATGTTTATTAATGTTCTAATTTCACACATTCTCCTAAAAAGAAATTTAACACTAAATACCACTGACGCTTCATCGATTAGTGATTTTCTCCTACAAGAAAAAGTTTGGCAAAGTGAATTTAAACATCAGTTGTGAGAACGTGACGTAAGAAAACTCTGGCTAAGTTGACGGATTCTCCTTCGCAAGTGCTCGCTTTTCGCTTAAAAATAGTGTACTACTGGATCACAACTGGCGGACTCACATTCAGCCTGACACCCGTGCATAACTCCATAATTCTCGAAACGGCACAGCTCACTTAAATATGTTCCACCTTTGTGCTGCATCTAAGTAAATATGTGCTAACTAGAGATATGTTTATTAAATATCCAAAAATATGGAGGGCGATTTAGCGAAATTTACGGCGATAGACTATCATATTTTGAACGGTTGCCGCTTTAACATTTAGTTGTATTGCCTCCCTTGTTACATGTTGATGACCCTTGCATCTTCACTTCCTGCTGTTTATCCACTTTGGTAGTGATTAATCGGTTACGGAGTGTAAAAGCGATACAAGTCCCGCAGTTAGACTCTACAAAAGCAAAAGCTCGTTTATCACAAAATAACAACCCATTCATGCCAATATCTTGTCAGAAATTGCCTCAGGGTATCCAAAATAGAAATACCAACCACCGAACAAAAGCGGACATGGCGACGATCCGCCACTTAGGCTGCACAGGAAATGGCTTTCGATTTCGAACGGAAACGGAAATTGTTTTCCTGTTTCGCTTCTGTTGCAGACGTTGCTTTGGCTTTCATAGCTCTTGACAATGAGTTATTGCCTTACCTTATAGCCCTTAACGCTCATCAAGCACTTGAGCACAATACTTTTCCAAATGGCCATCCTTCGCCTTCTTTGTCCAATTCATCTTTCCAGGCTATAGTTTTGACACATCTAGTATATATAGCTGAACGCTGAGAATTTTATTGCAGTTTTTATTGTAATAAATTTTAGTATTTGTAATAATAATTCAATGTACAATATATTGTCAGCAGATTTAAATTAACACTTCAAATTGAATCCAGGTTGACCAGTTGCTTGACTTCCCTAACAAGCCTCAAAAAGGACGGCAAATATAATACAGCAATATTCACGTAAATTTCAAATCTTCAAAAATCCTTCGAAAAGTGGATGGCATCAGTAATTTATATATTTTACAATACAAAATTAAACGTCTTCTTGGTTTATTTAGAGAATTTGTATTCAGCTTATATTTTTGAAAATTATTGGAAATTTGTAGCGAAAAGGAAATGAATGAAAAAAACCTGACCTCAAATACATACATATGTGTGTAGTTAGCACTTTCCCATCATTCATACTTAAATAAAAGTTTAGAATATATTAATCTGTTCATACATATGTGTGCACGTCAATAACTCACACACATTTATGAGGCCAGAGGAAGGATCGATCGGTTTTTACTTATAGGTTTATTGGGTAATTTTGAGTACTTATTAAATATTTTTAATCGATGTCCATCTAGCATGCATCGCTAGTTACAGAATCTTCTTACTTATCACAGTAGTATCTTAAAGAGCTATATACACCTGTGAATGTGAATCTGGCATTTAAAGCCACGCGAGATTTCATAAAAGCTACATACATTACCAAGTGCAACCCTGCACTTTTTATGCAGATGACTCCTCCATCATTGTACAATTTTAAAAATTTTAAAGAGTTCACATTACCGGAATTATATCGCTACTTACTAGCAATGCGAGTAGATTCTTAAATCTCTAATGTTAAGTACAAACAACATAGCAAAATTTCCTCAGAGTCGGACAAGCAACTGGGTGTGTGCGGGCAAGTGGGCCATGCATTATTCATGATGCCACATTGTGTTCCTTGCAACAGTAGTCATTCCTTCAGAGAGAGTTCTTCAACATTGTGACCATTCCTCCTACTCCGTTCACTACATTGCACTCGACCACACCGACAGACCAACAACTGGCGCTGATGCCACCCGGAGGATGTGAATCAGAGTGCATAGTGTCACATGTGTCAGTTGTTATTTGTTGTTGGTGCATTCTCTCTTCTGGTGCATTCGAGTGTCCTTAAACATATTATCACCGGCACTTAGGGAATTATAATAAGCAACGTAAACACCATTAGTATTTCAAAGAGATTCCTCTTGTACAAAAACTCTGCATTATTTAAATCTGACGACTGGTATGTGGAACATAATTTGAGTGTCAGACAAAGAGGAGAGTGGGAAGAATGGACAATTTTTGTATAGAGGCTCGCAATGATGGTCAAATGAAACGAGATTTATTTAGAAAAATGTAAGCGTGAACACATATGTACATTAAATCTTACATAAAAACAGGTATGTCTTTCCACCTTTATAAAAATTTAGTATCTTTTTAGGTAAGCTGTTCAAAGTGAACTTTGTAGAAATAAAATTTTGATCTTTTTTGGGAAATCTGTGAAGAAAGAATTACAGTAAGCAGGGAATTTATCAATATTTCGGAGCCGTTTTGTTATTTGTTAGACGAACTGAATAAGTGTAAGTACTGAGGATGCATTCAGATAAAAAAGCAGTTGAGATTTTTAAATTAAGGTTCCATAGTCCGTGGCGTGCTATGAGGCAGACTTGAAATGCTAATGCCAACGCTGATGGCGCTGTTAATGCTGCTTGTTATGTCGATATAGCGAAAAAAGAATACTGATTACAAAGAAAATGTATATGCGACAAAACATTCATTCATCAATTCACTTATTGACAAATTTTCGCAAACGAAAGTGGTGTGGACTAATAATTAAAATGAAAGAAGAAAATATTTAATATTTCTAATTAATATTCACTCGATGAATTTTTGTTTCAGTTTGTCGAGACTCTTCTGAATTTCCAGGCTATCATTGTGAACAAACGCATTCTTGAATTACAGCCAGACCTCACAAATAAACATTTATGAATATCTCCTCAGACGAACGATATATATGAAGAAAGTTGAAACCTCAACAAGTTTCATATTGACTTATCCACACTTGAGGGCTTATACTTTAAGGTTAATGAACACTTTCTTCATAACCTTAAACGGCATTAGTAAAGTAGACATACTATATAATGAGATTCCTTTATCTAACACTTCTCCATTTCAAATACTTTGAATGAATACTGTTGCCTTACTCAAGACTCCTAACCACATTTGCCATGTGTGGGTGTTGATTCTTCAAGTGATCTTTCTTTATATTTATTGTTTGAATGATTAACATAATTGATTTTTCTCCTGGTTAACCGAGCTTCTTGAAACGTAATGTGCTTGCAAATATTTGCAATCACACTAATTTGTCATTTGAACCAGGGTCATAGACGTTCTATTACTCATAGCCAGATGTTGGTGAAGTATTGAGGTTTGGTTTCGATGAAAATACACATTTGCTCTGACATTTAATCGATTTTGCATATGTATATAGCAATAAGTGTAAGCAAATATTTATGCAACTATCACACAGTCCCAAATCCATTAATTATAATGATTAATGGCACCATTATGCTTCTGTTATGTGTTATTATTATAGGACGATTATTAAGGCAAGGAAGCATTACAGTTAATTTGCCAGTTTTCTGGTTTCTTTTAATTGCATAGCAAAAACACGGATTTCACATAAGAACACATACGCATTTATATATGCAATCAAATTTTCAAAGTTTTATTCGAATTTAAATTTAAAAAAAAAAAAAATTTCGCTTTTATTGGCCTTATCGTAAATGCAAATGTATAACAATGTGAAGACGTTTAAAAACACATCAGAACGAGTACTACGTTCGTGAAACAAGATACCATCCAAGACCTATAAATAAGTTGTCAAGAGAGAGTCTAAATGACTCTCGGCCTACCCTGTCATGAAACACAGCCACACCACATTTCAATACACAAAATCATCATAACAGCACACCACACTCACCACTCACCTTCCACATCACTACACATCACACCAATACACTCGATACATGACACCACTTTGCTCGCCGATTCCGCCGCCAATTGGGTTATTCGACCAATTTCTCACGTTTGTGAAATATACATAGATATAAATAAAACAGAGTCACGAAAATTTTATTAACAAAAAAATTATAATTGTAAATAAAAAGTGAAGTCCGAAATTTGAAACCAGAAACCTCGTTCTGTGCATTATTTCTTTTCCTACACCAATTGAGTTTGGAAATAATAGGTGAGTTGCACCGGTAATGAAACAAGTGTCAATCATTTATATAAGTTTCACTAGAATGTTGCTAATACTGAATGAGAGTGAGCAGCAGCTACGACGTGAAAATATGCGAATAATATTATGATTTCGAGAAAAGACAGAATGGCCTTTTATTTCTCTTTCTGTTTTTTTCTTTTTAACAAGAAAACAAAATATGAATATATAGTATATAGAACAAAATTACGCAAAAAAATACGAGTTTCTCTCATGTTCCATTAACAGTTATTTCCAGATTGATTGCTGCGCATGAAGCTGAACCATTGCCTTTTGCCACAATGTGGAGCATTCAAAATTAAAACAAAGCGAATGGCGATTCACGCCACAATCATGTAAACATTCAATAATTTATTTTATATATGTCCGTTTGTGTATGTATAGACGTGAAAACGCATGTGTATGGATTTGTCTGTGGATATGTTTGCATAAAGGATTTTATTTCAATTCATTTACATTCAATGTGGCATGCCTAATTGAGCCTATAATATGCCGATAATCACCAGTAAATGCCATTCAAGTTTACCAGCGAATTCACTCAGAACATGTTTATACACAATAGAACAAAGCGCCGTATAAACATGGGAAAAATAAAGTTGAAATCATTATATAATTTTTAGGGCACACTAGTTTTACCTCCAGGAAGAAATAAGCTTCGATTCCTGTTAGGACTAACATTGACTGATTTGATAGCTGATTTTGAAGTGATCTAGTAATGTACTGTTTAGCAGGGTTTTTAAAATGCCTTTTAAATAAATGAAACTTAAACATGTGAACAACGCAGAAGGAACACTATAAAGATAATTTTACAGAAAGCTCTGCTTCTAAGACTAATACTCATTCAATTTATTTTGTAGTTAACACGCTGTTAAATGGTTATTCGAGTGGAAAAACCTTTTGAAAAAAAGGTGCCAAACAATATTAATTAAAGTTGCACAATATTATGAAAAACATATCTGCTTAAGATTAGGCAGGATGAAAAGTGAACATCAGGTTCAGATAAGTAGTTTTGCACATTTTTTAATTATAATAGGCAGATAGCGAAACATATATTTTTTTTGGAGTATAATGTATTTTCATCGCAACTCACCAAATGCCACAGCCACTTCCATATGACTAAAACTCCCCATTTATTTGTTGATATCGAAATCCTTAGGCTTACGAGATTACTGAATATTTAGCTTTCATATCACTAAAATTATTTTTTTTTAATAAGAAAATACTTTCTTTGTCGAAACTTGCACAAATAAATATTTCAGTCATCTCTCATCTGCAAAATGAGGCAAGAGTAAATCAGCAAAAATGGTTAGAAGTGATTGCAAAGAAGACCATCTCGTCTAATGATAACTACAACAGTCGTAGGGATTGAAATTAGAGGGGAAAGTACGGCAACGCCATTTATTGAGAATTAAAAGTGAAAGTCCAATTTTGGTCATACACTCTTAAACAGAACTTATTCGCAAACACATACATGACGTAATCACCTACAAGAAGTAGCTCCTTATTTGATAAACCCAAAATTGTGTGACCTCAACTTCGCACTAATAACACAACAACAACCTTGATATATGCGAGGCAATACGTCAGTGGTTTCAAAAATACTCAGCAATCAAAGTCAATCAATCTCAGAAACCTACAGAGGGCCATATAAAATTTTAAATTCGAAGATAGGGCGTAAAAGATTGAGTGTAGCATTTGCTGTATGGCACGTAGCGCCGTCCTGTTGGAACCAAATGTTGTCCAAGTCTTCCTCTGCAATTTGCTTGAAGAAAAATTTGGTTAGCACTGCGCGATATCGCTCATTGATGGCTACAGCAGCTCCTTCTTCATTTTCGAAGAAAATGGGCCGATGATTCCACCACACCAAAATCCGCACCATACAGTGATTCGTGCTGGGTGCATTGGCTTCTCGACGATTACGTGCGGGTTTTCTGTGTCCCAAATTCAACAATTCTGCTTGCTAACGTAACCATCGAGGTGGAAATGAGCCTCGTCGGAAAAGATGATTTTTCGGTAAAATTGACCATCCACTTGACTCACCACTTTGGAAAAAAGTTTTCAATGTTTCCCAGTTTTCTTCTAGTGAATAGCGACCCATTTCGTAAATTTTAGACTTTTTACTGAATATCTGTCCCTTTCCTAATGGTATTTGACGTTTCCAATGTCGAAATATAGAATAATTCAAATTTAAAACGTTAGATGACCCACCATATACAAGCCATATGAAACTTAAAAAGTTGCTGCTTAAACAAACCAATACCCAGAAGTTCTGCAAACTTTGGAAGATTAAAATTACTAAATTCCTATAAACTACAAATTTCCCTTACATCACACCATCCAATCAAGCAGCAATACTAATTTACATCACCTCAGCTCTTCAAAGCCAAAATCTAGCTTAACGAGTTAACTAGTCCTTCGTTTGAAAACTACGAAATAGATTCCTTAGTTGAAATAATTGTTATTTAATCTACTAATCCTGGCATGTACACCAAGCTTTTCCCATCACTAACTTTTGGCCAGACATTAAATTGAAAAGTTTTTGCTATCGCCAGGTGAAAATGTAGCTATAACATTTTAAGACAATTAAACTTTTTTGTGAAAAGTAAACGATTTTCCTGATGGCAGCAACAAAAGAACAGAACAAAATCCTGCATTGATTTTTATTAAATACCCACCCACACACACGTCAGATCTTTCATTGAATTGAAAAGGTGCAGACGCCAGGGAAAAGCTCACGTGCCACATACGATTACCAGCATCCACAGAAATGCAGCAGCAAATATCATACTTGCTCCATGGTTGTTGCAAATCCATCCACAAACGAAAGTGGAAGAATAATTACAAAAACCAGTTAAATGTGCTGACAATGCCGCAGGTAACGGTAGCAGGAGCAGGTGGCGTCAGCTTGCAACTACACGAGCCCACTCGAACATGTATCATGCCAGCCTGTGTGAACACACTCTCAGGTATATAATGTGTACACGATGCTGCAGCCAAATAATTGCTCAGCTAAGCTCCGGTATTTGTTGTTGGTCGCTGATGTTGCTAAGCCAGCACTTTGATACTCAAGCTGCTGACTGTCTCTATGCACTTTCCCTTTATTTTGCCCTTTACTTGCATTCTTCAACTAATATTGTTACTATTGTTGCACTTTTATCATATACATCGCCAGCAAGTGGTTGTCTGCTATTTTTTGTCTCAAAGTCAGCAATTGTTAACAATAAAAACTAAATATAAATACAATACCACCAACGACGATGGTGTTCAGTTCCTCAGGTGTCAGAGGGGTCACAGAGCCAAAGAGCAGCAAACAAGGCAATGAGGGAAGACGGGTGTTTGTTTCTATATTTGTAATAGTGCGTCGGGTGGTTGTCTGTTGTTATTATGACTAAGTGATTTGCCTTGTTATGTTGGAGCACGGGTGTATTGGTCCCATTTTAATTGAATTATTGATTTTTATTCTAGTAACACTGGTAACTTAAAGATGATAGTTTGGAATTTAATAAAGATGAGTTGATTTTTATGTGATTATAGATTGCAAACATGGAATATGCCTTAGCCAGAGCTTTATATAACAACAGAAGTACGGATGCTTACATATTTAAAATTATTGCTGAGAATAGTTATGGTACAGCAATCAATTGAGGAAAATATTCATAACATACTCAAAGAATCAACATACTCTTTTATAATACATTCATAAGCCAAATTAATTTATTTATGCTCATATGCATGAATACTTCATGTTGGAAAAGAACCAAGCCATCAAAAAGCAATTCATCTTTAGCGACAACAAATCATTTGGCTTATGGCTTTACAGCAACATTTAATCTTTGGCTGCAACGGTTGTGGCACAAAGATCGCTTGTAAAAAAATTGGCAACTAACCCAAGAAAATGCAACAACCGCAATAACAACAACATTGAAACAAATGTCCTCATGCTCTTCCACTTCCCTGCCGAGCGTGAATAATAGCTGGATTTAAGTGAAATGCAGGGAGATGCAGTATTTTAGACAGCGGTAATCCATATTGTGGCTGTATGCGTGCATAAATCACCGCAAGTCACATTTCGCATACATTAATCATGCTTGCAACATTCACTGCCTTTCTTGTGACATACATAATTTTTGATGTTTACCGTTTTTGCTTACTGTTCTTTAGTTTTTATCCATTTATATGACCGAAAGTGTGCACTTTGTTGCTTTTTGCTGTCACTTTTGCTCATTTAAATTCACAACACGCCAGCAAATAACAAATATTTAAGTTTGTTCAAAGCATGCGGTGCACTAACGGATTATATGAGGTCAAATTGCTTCAAAGCGCACTCTCTTTTGGATTTGGGTACTTACCACGGACACAAATGCACTGAGTTCTTCAAAACAATATGAATAATTCAGTGACATAATTTTTAGATATATATGTATGAATCAAGAGAAAACGTAAAAAAATTAATTTCAACTTTAATATTGAGGCTTTTTCATCTTTTTTAAAAAATTCGGTACTCTCAATACCTCACAACTTTGATTGTTTTGTACTGACAAAATTAGATCAGTTATTTTTGCTATTTATTTTACAAAATTGGAATAAGGTTAAAAAATATTTAAATTTTATTAATCCAATTTTCTCTCACCAAATTTGTGTGGTTTGGCCAATGCTGGAATAGCTAAATAACAAGGCACAACTATATATATAGATTCGACAGGAGAGTAAGTTGCTATAATAGCGACGACAGATGCAGCAACAACAAAAAATGTTATGGCATTTGTGCATTTGCGCCCAGCCAAGAGAGTGCCCGGGGCTTTGTTATTTTTAGCAACTCATATCTTCCCAAGTTTATGCAAATATTGATTTGGCGCGTTCGAATGACAAGGATTTGCTATGGTGAATATTGTAGGAATGAATTATAAAGCAAAAGAAACAATTAAATGCAAGGTCACTAAAAGCTGGCGAAAATCCGGAGAAGCGGAAATTAGTTTTCATTGCAAATTTAATTATTTTACAGAAAAATTCAGTACCAGTAGGTATCACCACATTTAATCGAGCAACTTTTTCGACACTCTCTTTTTAATTGCTGAGTTTAAGCCATCCAGACACTTCGTTGTCTGAAACAGCTTGACTAAAAACTCAAAATCCCTTAAATTTGATTATTGCTTAGCAGCAGCTAACTGTGCATAGCACAGCGCGCACAGTTTAAAAACTTTTAAAACGTCGTTTTGCGTCCGCGGAGCCCTCAACAAACACAAACTAATTATTGAGTGCCGTAACTTCTGCTGATAGAAAAGCATAAGCGAAACACTAGCGTTGCCAGTTATTATTAAAGTGATTATACGGAGCCAACAATTTTTGAATGACAATCCACGCAAGCAACAGAGCATCCAGACCTAAGCCCGACATAGAGTCTAGACTACTAAATGCGACTATGTACAAATATAGTAGAACTGATAAAGTAGCGGGAAAAGGGGTGAGCGCGGTAGATTATCAGAAAGAGTCAACTTACCAGCAAAGCGAGAGTTAAACAGCAGATATTAGCTTGCCAAAATCTGGCATTATAAAGCGTTGAAAGTGGATAGTGAATTACATTGTTTGCTTTTGGTAAACATTCTAACTCACGGTTGAAATCAGTTTTACTGAGTAGCTAGACAGATCATTGTACTAATTAGAAGATCTTATCGTAGCTGTATTTGGTCTTAATGAAGAAGATGGATGTACTATACAACGAAATATTATACTAATATAGTTTGCGATATTATCTTAAAATTTGGAATATGAGAGTCAGTGCTCAACGTCAGTCTGCGAAGATAACGATCACAAAGAACAATAAATATTTACATGCAGTTGTATGTATGTTCATCATAGCTGAAAATGGTTTCATGCCATCACAAAGTCGTTATACTTGTATGCCTGCTCATATTCACTTAACAGAGTTGTGTTTGGAACAATTATTATGACACCAATGTTATTTGCTTGAAGAAATGTGAAATACTAACACGACATGGAGTCTGCACATATTTCGGTATATATTATTAAATGTTCATGTATAATTAATTTTATAAATGGTTTGGTTTAAAAGCAAATACAATCTTATAGAAAATATTATAATTAGCGACAAAATTTTCATACATATGTCAGGAAAAAACTTCCAGCTTTCAAGCTTATCTTATTTTCTACATCATTTAAATTGCTTCTCCGAACACACCTTTCATTCTGTATATACTACAGTATATACGAATGCATGTTTGTATGATGTGAATGGAAAATACGAAAACATCCGCAGTTGTTGTCCCACGTATGCTCACGATTTTATGGCGGATAGTAAAATGTGCTAAATTATGGACACTTATGCGGTTAAATTAGAGATAGTTAAGCCCAAGTGTGTAAACGCTGTATGACCGTCTCAGGACAAAAGAGGTATGGCGCCCTCTCATAACAGCATATAACGGAGCAGTTTGTGTCCCACATAAAATACGAAAGCGACGCAAATTTAAGGGCGCACGCTCTCGTACATTTCAGTTAAATGCAAACAGGTGCAGCACTGGGGTGTCATAAAAAAAAAACTTTAAAAAGAGCCTAGACAAAATATGTTTGCCTTTCGAAATAATAGTATTTCCAGTTGCTTAATACAAATGTGATTTGCTTAAAAACCAAAACGTGCGGTTTATAGAATTAAAACGCTTTAAAACGACAACATTTTCTGCACCTACATACTTGTACAATTGAATTTCAAAATAGTGTTATCATAAGTATGTGAGTTACTTTACTTCCAGATTTGTCAGCACATCGAACTATAAGACTCATGAAAGAGTTGCATAGTAAACCATGTTCCTCTACAAATTTCCACTACCATATTATTATTCTTATCTGGTTGACGTTCTACACCTCAAAGTATTTCCCAGGCTTTGACTCCTGCAAGCTGCAAAAGTGTAAGATATTTTTATTTTTTATCCTTAAAATAGTTCGAAAATAATTTGTTTGATATAAAAATATCGGCCTTGAAAAGAGGCCGAATAGCAATTAAAATATTGTTCGACTTTTAATGTGCAAAAGTATACCATTGCATGATTTAGTAGCCCGCAAGAATTTCAATATCCTCTTCTTGGTTTTGTGGCAAAGGCCGCAGTAATCGTGTTGTCATATGGAAACGCTGCAAAATTAACCGCAGAAAGTTGAATGTAATACATGCTGAGTTCAACCAAAGTCAGCACCGCCAGTGAATGTGCAAAGATGTAAGAACATATTTCGTTGCCCGCGGCGTATGAGTAACATACTTCGACCAATACGCGAAACTTTGGCTGAGATAATATTGAAAGAATGTATGTGTGTGAGAAAACCAGTGAAACTACATTTGAATTACAGAGAACTTTATATGTAATTATCGAGGTTTGCTGTTGCGGCTCGAAATGGGTTTTCTAATATTTATATTGAAAGCAGCGAAGTAAATCATTTATTTCATGACAAGAACTGACAGCAATTTATTAAATTAATTTTTCATTGAAAAATGTGCAAAGCATTCGCATGAATTTATATGACATCATATTCAAGAAAAATCTGCAAGCGAAAATTTCAAGCTAAAATATTAGGAACCAAAATATTATCCCAAAAACATACGAAATAAAGTGCACTTCACTCCTCCCATACCCCAAGCCTCCGCCACTTGCTCAAAAATGTGATGGCAGCCATGTCGTTGACCTTTTTTGGCATACCAACCAAGCAGACGAGCATGAACATAAAATACGTATAAAGACACTGTTTTCTCTAACAGATAACAAAGTTCCAGCCGCAGCTTTTGGCCAACTGCAACATTCTAGTCCCTTTCATTCCATTCCGTACTGTCATCAAAATCACAGCCGTCGGCCTGGCGTTTTACGCTACTTGACCTGTCGGCTGCCATCTTGTGTGAAATCATAGTTGGCTGACACTAATATCACACGTTGCCCACTGCCGCAGACTCTGCTGCCGTCGGTTCATTGTCCTTAAACAGTGCGAAAGCGAGTGCATTTGTTTTATTTAGTTTGGATGAAAGTTGTTGATTTCCGTCTTTTTTCCAGTACTTTTCGGTGTTCTTTGCTCATTCTGGGTTTTTTTGTTACTAGAAGCTAACGCTATCTATAACAGCTGACTAATTGGCAATTTTGTCACTTAAGCGCTTAATTTTTAAGGCAAGATCACACTTTTCACGGTTATTTACCTTGTGGCCATAAACAACCGAACACATGCTTCACATTGCAATTCAGTGTGAGCGAATGAAGAAACTCTTCCGACGTTGAGTGAAGAAATTCTCTATTTATATGGTATAACAAAAGATAAGTATTATTAAAGAATTTATGGAGGATAGAAAAGATTTCCGACGTGATGAAAGCTATGTTTATGGTATAGAATATTAATTGTGGCATGCAACCATATAATTATGTAGAGATTTGTTAAAAACAATGCATCAAAAAGTAAAGTACAAAAGTAAGAGAATAGGAGTACAGATACATTTCAGATCCTCATTCACCTCAGAGGCACAACAACGGAGAATGAAACGGACAGTCTACCCAAAAGCACTGGCTCGCGCCCGTCTAGACATATTAAGCATTTCACCCTTTTTTGTGAGCTGGAAAGGAAGGTGTCACAGAAATAAGAACATCAATGAAAGGTCACTTGAGCTTTGCAGAGAGCGCGAACTACCTACCCTGATGGCGGTTGGCCACAAGCTGGATAAAAAAATTTGGTTTGTACCAAATATCGCTCGAGTTTTAAAACAATGTTCCAAAATTTATGTTCAAGGTGCATGTAAGCAAGTAAGTAGAATATTTTGATTTCAACTTCTGCTTTAACTTACTTTGCAGTATTTTGTTTTTATTTGCAATAATAAAAAATTTTCATCAGTTACTTCTTATTTCTTTATTTTATTGGAAGAACTCATTTGCAAAGTTCACACATACACATATCATGCAATGTTATTTAGGAAGTAGAAATTGGAGCATGCCTCCACTTCAACAGAAAGCTCCAGGATAGCCTAAAAAGTGTTCACTTTGCACTTGAAAGTATTGAGAGAAACGGAGAATGTCTGGCCTGCATTATGTTGTACGCAACACGTCTGCTTCATGCCTGCTTGAAAGACCACCGACAGATATTAAAAGTTCTTGGTCCTGGAACACAGTATTATATATATATATATATAGGACGTGAATGAGTCAAGTCCATAAACAAATGGGTCTAAGTTAGGTTTCAGTGGGCCGCAGAAAGAACAACAGTGACTTAGAAGAAAAAATTATAACAAAAGTTCACAGAACAATTCAAAACGCGGGAAAAAGTAGTTAATTGGCAAACAATAAATGACAAACATCTTTTAAAAAGTACTTGATTTTCGAAAGACATTTCCTCCATAGAAGACGATGCATTTTAGAAAGTCAGTATTACAAAGAAACAAGCTCAAAGCGACATGTAGTATTTCTTTGATGATATTCTCAATATATGTATTTCTCTTTCTCAACTACTTCGCAAGTATGAAAACGTACACCGAACTTTTTTGTTAATAATATTTCAAACTGAGAAAAAACTTAAAAGTAAATTACTCACTCTTTTCTGATTGTTTTGGTAGGCAAGGCATTCGGAAATAATTTCTTGAAAATTTTAATATTCTTTCGAAATTTCACCGGTGGATAAGCTTCTTTATTTTTTCTATCACTCCGCCCTTGGTTTCGTGTGAAACATTACAGTGAGCAAAAAGTTTTACAAATTGCGACAATTGTCATTGTAATTAATTGGTGCACAACCAGATCCATTTAAAAGAAAAAAAATCATTAAATGCTTTACAATGCATTCTTTTTAATGTCTTTACAACTTAAGCTGCAGAGTTTTTGATAATCTTTTAAATCTTTTGTTATTCTTTGCTCTTTTATTATATTTCTGCTTGGCAACGAAGCAATTTAAAGTTGCTGTTGTAAAACTAAGAATGAAAGAGATTTCTGAGAAAGCTTAAAGTAGACATTTTTACTTTTTAACAAAATTTGGAGACAATGCAGATATTTTGTGACAAAAAATATTCTAACGGTTTTTTTCATCAAAGCGATGAAAAGCATACTTTCGAGTACTAAAAGAAACAAAAAGGTGTTCGCACTTATTTTTTCAACAAAATTCTTGAATTTTTGCAAACATTGTCGCTTCCGATTTTCCGTTCCTCCAATTTTCACTTAATGCCGACAGCTTCTTTCGCCATGCGGTGTGTTACGTAAAAATTTTAAGCTTTTCGTTGACTGCTAAGTTCACAAGTTTGCGCATAAATTAAATTATTATAGTCATGGTTGAGACAACGTTTTAAATTCCGGCAAAGATCTGGTGTCTGTGAATGCCAAGGGATTAGAAATTGAGTGTACCCTTTTTAGCCAACCGAGGCATTGCTGTCAAGTTGACGCTTAAAACAATGATCAACAATTTAGCACGAGATATGACTGTGTATTTGTGTGAGGCAAGCAAGAAGTTGAAAGTGAAAATTTATATTAAAAGTCTTCGTGAGCGATTGTACTCACAATCAATTTTTTTCATCCCCCTTTTGTCTCGAGTTTCT
This sequence comes from Bactrocera zonata, assembly GCA_037783105.1. Classification (NCBI taxonomy): domain Eukaryota; kingdom Metazoa; phylum Arthropoda; class Insecta; order Diptera; family Tephritidae; genus Bactrocera; species Bactrocera zonata. The sequence goes on along the minus strand of JBAWJQ010005218.1, from coordinate 36,099 downwards.
AAGCTTTCTCAGCGTACTATTTCCAGAAATGGCAAACAACAACTATCTTTAATTCCCCTCATATCACTCATATTGCCATCCGCACGAGTATGAGAAGATTTACATAAATTGACTTACAAAACGTCGGGGCCTTAATGCAACCATCATTACCAGACGTATTCAAGTCCTTTTGTCAACGGTGGCCGATTTTTTCACCGATAAGGAGAAACCATAAAATAATTTTCCAACAAAGTAAATAAAACAGCAATTATAATAAAATAGCAATACCAACATTTTCGGGGCGCTATGCCCAAACCAAAAAAGCAAAAAAAAACTTCGCAGACAGAAAACTTGCAAAATTTTTTACTGCACAGCACCGATTTCTTTCTTTATAGATACTTCTCCTCATTTTAGTGATACACCTATAAAAATAAACGCAGTCTTATTCACCTTATGATTACTTCATCATTCGTCCTGACGTTAATCGTATCTTCGTATCTTTCTCACCACTTTTGTTGGTAATTTCTCGTTTTATGTATATAGTATAGTCCACAGTGGCGGCGCAAAATTTGTAGTGTAATTTCCGATTTAGTGCCTTGACGAGGTGCCTTGTCCATTGTTGTTGCTTGTGTGTAAGTATACCCATGGACAAGGCAAATGTTAAATGTGGGAACCACTTAAATCAACACAACAAAAGTAAACAGTCGCTTTGGGAAAACTGAGTATGGCCGAGAAGTAAATTTTTTTATCTGTTACGTCTTAGGCATTTAAAACTGTTTGGTTGGTAAAGTTTGTTTAACTCATAATTTTACTTTTATCTGTTTTGTCAGTTTTCATAGCAGAACCTCACGGAAAATGCTTACTTCACGCCACGCTCGACAACTGTAAAAGGCTGCAGCGGCCTGTCGTAAACAAATGTGTATTATGTAGAAATAGGCAACATAAGTTTAACATGAAACGCACGACAATCGCAAATTAGATATAAAAACATTAAATTTGCAAATATCATTTAAGGTGGTAAGGCAAAAAAGGTGAACATTTATCCGACGAATAACCTAACGATATATTTAAATTATTACCATATAACAAAGAAGAGTATAATTACATTTATGCAATTTATACAAAAATAAAATTATGTTATGGCACCTATAATTTGAACTCGTTGTTTTCGCTTCCTGTGGCTTTTTGCTCTTATTATTATTCCTATTAAAATGCAAGCAGTTGAGCGATGAAAAAGGCGGAAGCAGTAAAACCAAAATGTTTTCTTTAAAATTTATTACCCAAAGATAAAAAGGCCTTAAAAGAATAAGTCGAAAGTGGTGTATGCATTTTGTGATGAGGATGTGGTTCCCATACTTTATAGAAACGAACATTTATATGTGGGGATGAAAAGACTTTTAATATATCTTTACATTGGATAAATTCTTGTTCTTGTGATGACTCAAAAATGAACTCCGCAAAAGGCTGGCTGATGATATATCGACACTGCCAAGAGCCCTGTCAACACCAACTGCGCAGCAAAATCGTGACAACGTAGAATGATCTTAACGCATTTCAACAATTGTTCCTGAGTCCTCCCTGGTAAAAAAACCAATGTGACAAAAGAGTGGAAAAGATAAAAATGCATAAGTTGAATTTATAAAAAAATTTTGTGACTCTTGTAAACTAGGATCTTCCATAGCTTTTGATTACCTGTACGCTTGGAGAGGCGCATTCTTCTTCTTTCTCTGACAACGTCTTCTTAGACTTTTAAAGTACCTGCAGCGCAAATATCCTAGTCTGAGAGTGAAAAATACCAATTTAGTGATAGGGGCACACAAACAGGCAACCGCAAATGCATATAAAAGACTGATAACCTCTTCTGGCGCTGCCAATGGTGACGGCTTTTGCTTGAGCTCGATTTGGTGATCCGCACGGAGGCAACTTAAACACGCCGCACTGAATTGCATTGGCTGACGGACTGACGTGTCTATGCATTAAACTGCAGAGCCACAGCAACGCAAAGTGAAAGCGTGAAAGCAGAGTGTCACTTAGCACGAGATTTATGCCTGTAATTTACTGCCAGGCAGTGCATTTTACTTCTCTCCTCCACACAGCAGAAGGCTTCTAGCGGTAAGTGCATGCATTTATATCCGGGAGTCCTTGTCATCCCTAACCGCTTCACTCACGGAAATGTGATTTTGCGTTTGTGTTTGCTTTTACATATCTATGCATGCATGTGATAAGTTCAAGTTTAAGGCAAATAGTATTGCGGTATACTTTACTGGTGTTAATTCACTACTCTGGGAACACGTAGGGATTTTGAATATACTGTTGCCCTAATGGTAAAAGTAGTTTGATGGAAAACATTTCAAGTTTACTGGATTGAAAACTATACACCGCTGATTAGCTATAATTTATATATATATCAATGTATTTAGTATACTTATATTCTTAATTCCCATTTCCAACATGTTAAAGTCGAAGCTCCAGGAGGGAGGTAAAAGGTCTTTCATCAATGTTTAACCAGTTGCTTCAATGCAAGTAAAGACCTTCACTACCTAAACAATTCTTTTTGACTTCTTGTTATTATAAAAATTCCGCATTTATCTTTTCTTCTCAGTCATTTGTGTAGACTTTTATACAAATATGCTCAGGAGCGAACAGTGTCGTAGATCATATTATGTTGAGTAGCTGCTGGGACTAGCGCAATTGCAAAAATAATTTAACATAATGACCGGCAATAGTGTCGCTACAATTCCCATCGCTCATTACATGCGAATTCTTAAGCAGACTATCGCATGCTAACACGCAGCATATTAAATATTATCAGATAAGCAAAGTGTCAAGCGAAATTATAATCCACAATTTCACCGTTTGATGAAGTCTTTTTACATATGTTGACTCTTTCGGTAGTTTATCAAATTCATTCAATTAGAGGAATGCCTCCAATTTTTTTTATTTCAATTCTGCATTTTATGCGTTTTCCGTCTACTAACCATACAGAGTCTGATAATAGCTTCGTTTGTTTATTTGGTATTTACGAGTAGTGGCCGTACTAATTTAAAACATAAAGTAAGTGTCTATAGATTTCAAATCTTACCATCTGCCTAAGTACGAAGTGATCTTTTTTTATCTTAGTACTTTTTCACCCTTTTCCATAGGCATTTTTATTTGATTTCATAGCCTCTGTTATCTATCTTTCTTTTCTCCAGTTATTCTCCATCCCCTCTTCTTTTCGTTCTTATGAAATTGTTCAAATTTCGAGCGGAAAACTGTTGTCTTTCGCCAATTCGCTAATTACTATAGCTTTCTGTTTAACTTAACCCATTTCATCACCCATATTGGTTGTAATTAACCTTTGTTTTTGCAGTACCATAGATTGAAACGATTAATTTGACATTTCACTTTGCGCCGTCGCCTTGAAATTGCTTTTCACCTCGGTGTCTATTGTTCCAGCTCGCAAAATATTTGCTTTATCGCTCGGGCATTTCCTTTGTTAAATTCATCAGCCTGATCCATTTCAGCGGTTAAAAATTTAATTAACTGCACTTTATTTGCGGTAGCTCCGCGGTAGTAAAATTGTTAAATTTATTCAAATTCCCCTTTCGTAAATATTTATGACTTCATCAATGGCAGCGTGCTGTGCTAATTAGTTTTGGGTGTCCAAAAATATGTTTAGAGAGGCGGAGTTGGCGAGGCTTTCGGCTTGTCTATTTCCTCTTTGTATTATACATTAAATAATATTAGCGGTTTGGGTTATGTGAAAAATGTAGTAATTTATTATTCATTACATGTTTATTTATGTCCGTATTTTATTTGTTATATACCATTAACCACAAACATAATTTAGGGAGATAAAAACAATAAATCATTAAATATTTGATTTTGGAATATATTTCTATTTACTCAAAAGGGAGGAGCAGATCTACATTGTATGAATGGATAAATTTGGGTATATATAATAATTTTTTATCCTATTTTGATATTGTTACCTTTGTCGTTACTTTGGAGGTTTCTGAAGCTTTGTATCTCATTGCCTAGGTCAGAACTAAATGCTGGTAAAGTTTAGAGCAAACGACTTCATTATCATTATTATCCACGTCTACGCGCAAACATTAAAACGTGAGTGCCTTCGTTTATATACATTGAACATCCGGATGAATATTAGATCGAGGTATAGATGAAATAAGTAACTGTAATATGTGTGTGCCAAACGGAAATATGAAGAACTCCTAGAAGCTCCCGGAAGCAGACGGCGTATTTTCAACTGTTAGCTTTAATTATAATAAAGGCAACTTTCAAACTTATTTAAACCAGCATTCCCTCATTGGAGTAAAGATATAGACGTATACAGGCAAGCAAACATCAGTCATTTAATTATTACCCGAATACTTACAAACTATTTAATCGTTACTATGCATTTCAGCATTCAAATTACTTTCTACAAAACATTTGTTGGGTTACAAAAAAAGACAAACAACTCTGATCCAACATTCATTCAACATATTAACTGCAGTGCTTTAATTTGGCACAATTGTTTTCATTTTGACACATAATATGTCAGCAGCTGTCAACTGGAACAAATTTTATTGCGTGTCACATGCTTACGCAAACACAATAACACCAACAAAAAACACGCATGAATTCACAGTGAAATGCTTGTTTGTCATTACTTGAGTATTCTGATTTTTGAAAAAAGTAGTCGTTGACTGTTTGTGCGACATTTGTGTACTCATCTGGTGATTCATTGAAGAATTATGAATGAAGCATTCTCATATACGTTAATATATTATACAGATATGTAGGTATGTACATTTTTGTTGTGACCATATAGGAGAGAATACATGTCCTTCCGCTTTTATGTTTTATTTGTTGATAACAGCTTTATTCCCTGCTTTTTTACAAAGTTTGCCTTGTTAATTGGGGACAATTTCTGAAGTTAGTATTTTACTCCACAACATATAAGCTACATTGGACTATTATCTGGCCGACGTAGCGATAAAACCTAAAAAAAATGATACTACCGGCCAACTATACCAAGTCAGAATTAAAACAGCAGGAAGCCTCAATGAATAATATATTAGGATACTTCATAATTTTGTGCGACTTCTAAATACTTCAATAGCACATTTTCAAGCATTTGTTTGATTTAAAAAGCAAGAAGACAATTTCCTTTAAAAAGGAGTTTTTGCTTTTATAGATGCTTTAGATCACGAAATGAAACAGAAGTCAGTAACGAAAATTTATTCGTGAACATTCATTTTTGCATAATAAAAATCTTACTGGGCTTGTGGCGGTTGCAACGCAGAATTAAATTCAATATAATTTTTACGTATTCACAGCTCTCTCTTTTCCTTATATTCCTTGCTAGTTGCTTTTGTTGTCGTATGTTGGTTTTTTACTTAGCGTAGCAGAACGTCTCTAATGAGTTGTATTGCATAACAAATGTACAGAGCAAGTCGATGGTAAAAGTTAAATGAAAAATTTTGAAAAGCCTTTCTATAAAATTTTTGTGAAAGTGTCATGGCATAAAACTAACAGATTAAGTTTCTTGGAAAGCTGAAAACAAAGAACGATTCGATGGTTTAAGGAAGTCGTGACTCTGTTGCCCAAAAATATGTAAATGCAAACACAGCTCAATAATGTTAGAATTAAGCACAAAAAAAAACAGAAACGAATAAAACGGATATCAAAATCTTTACGGCTAATTGCAATATGACAATTTTTTGAAAAAAAAAATAACAAAATGAGAAAAACAAAATTAACTCGAAATCACCGTCCAAAAAGATATTCAGTGGCTAACGTAAATTATTTTTTGTTTTAACAAAGTGAAGCACAAAATCAAAGCAACACAAACCAAAAACCTTTTTATAGCTTACATTAGTGTCACGCAGTTTTACATTTCATTTCACCTTTTTTCCTCAGCACAAATTTTAGAAAATTGAATTGCAAAATGCGACAACTATATATAAAATTAAAACTTCTACAAAACGAATTCTCCGTCTGTTTGAGTTCTCATGTTCCCGTGCCATCTTTCCATTGTTGGCATATTTGCAATTCAATTTTCGCATGGGCTTGGATATCATCTTGTTCATCAAGTCAACAAACATTCGTCCTCTGCATTTTTTCGGAGGCATATGTGCAGCTATGAGTTTTGAAGGCTACAACAAGTACACATGCCTACATGAAAATTTGGTATTGTGCCCATATTCTTCTGCATCGCTCTCATGACAACATGTGATGTGAAAATCCTTTCTTTCCTAAGTTATTTCTCTATTTGATAGCATAAGAGTACCAACAACAACATTTTGCAAACTTCTAAAAATGCTGTACGTAGACCCAAAGGACTTTTGTACTTAACATTTTTCAGATAATTGTGAATTCTTCACACGGTCGACAATAAAGAAATATGGGAAGGCTTCCGTTTTTTTAATCTTGTTTTGTATTTAGTTTTAATCTTGTTGTGTTTGTGTATTTATACATACTTTTTCCGAAGTATACATTTCTTTATTTCTGAACATGCTATCCATTTCTAATGCATAATATAAAGACCAATATTCGTCATATTTAAGTCGTTTCAAACAAGAGAATATCACACAGATAAATGATACAGGAAATGACCAACAAACCCCATTTTTTCAATAGAAGTAATTTCTTCTTACTCTCGAAGCAAGTTCGTTTATATTGGTACTATTCCACAAAACTCTTTTTGGCATCAGTTCTCGACATATTTCCAAGTCTTTTGTTTATTTTGTCTTAAGTTGCAATTGTAACTTGTTCAGAAAGCAAGTAAACTCCCTCGATATGAAAGTTTATAGTTATTACATAAAAATGTTGTGGCAACAGTTAGTTATAATTTTCGAGAATTTTCCATATTGTATTTTTAGGAAAACCAATAAAATCATTTGTGGATCGTCTGTAATAGTGTCGCTCACATATTTGTGCATATCGAGTGTCCTTTCTAATTTTATTTAATGCAGCTGTCAATACACTTTGAACGAACCTCAATTAACTGATTCCAAGTCAATATATTTTCTCTCAATTTTTACTGTTCATTTTATAAAACGTAAGTTTTCAATTAAAAGCTGTCAAATGGAAAATCGCTCATAAAATCGTTACCACAATTATTTTCAATTGCATTTCTGCCACCTCCATTGCAACACTTTTTCTTATTTTTGATTTCCACTTAATTTTTCATTAATTGCCAGCAAATTTAATTTGTTTCCATATAAATACCAACACTACAAAAACAACATATATAAGTTTGTGTTTAGAAAAAAGTTGAAGGTGAGTAATTCTCTGGCAAATAGCCAATTTAAATGTTGCATATGTTTTAGATCCTCAACTTTATTTAATTAAAATGTAATGAAACGATTAAAATGAACAAATCTATAGAATAATGTTTTTTGAATAAAGTAAGTATGCGTGTTTAGTGGATTAAAATACACTTTTTTATGACTAGTTTGGAAGTAATTAATTCACAAACTTCTGGCATTGAAATTGATTACGAAACACTTCAAAGTTTTGCTTTTTCCTTTTAGTCGCTGGTAATGAGCACTATATTACCTTATATTCATTAATTCATTAAACTCGAGAATTCTCTATTTAGAAGTGAACTCTGCTCAATATATATCCCTCATGAGGGGTCATGGCGAAGAAAGAGAGATTATTTGTTTAATGTTTACCTTCACCTTCGCTGTACGGGCTTGTCTCTACATTGGACCTGATGAGTTAGTTAAATACAGCGATATTTAACTAAAATTTTTATTTTTATTAGATTTTCCTATTTATTTTGTTCTAAGTAATACTGTCTATAAATCAGGATGAGAAAAATTATAATTTAAATAGAAATAACCTTTGAGAACTTGGAAAAAGGTAACTGAAAAAACTAGTAGATGAGAGTTGTTAACTTTGATCTCAAAATCGCAAGTATTTTCGAAGTGTTAAGAAACCCTGAGCCAAGCATTATTTTCAAACTTTCGTTACTTAATCTGCAAAATAATCGTTTCATTAATAACTTCACAATAATTAGTTAATTGTATTAAACGTTTATATTTATGTTCATATCAATTTAGTATGAACAGAGGTGGACGGCAAAAACCATTATTATGTAGCATATGTGTACAAGATATGTAGGTGTGTTAATCTGTGAGGAGAGGCGGCTACCTCAGTAAACATTATATTTAATTAATTCACACCATGCGCCAGCACCTGAGCAACTCATCACTATAAGACCGGCAATAAAGTGGAAGATTGCCACTAATGATTTTATCGGATTACGAATGCGCACTTAGTATAATTGATCTGATTATGGTTGACAGATATGCTCATATATATGTATATGTCTAAATGTATATATGTGCATCGGAGTGGTGTAAGCTTCGCCTACAAACTACGCTTAAAGCGTGGAATTAAGTTTACTATACTCTGTCCCCAAATTCTATGTGTTCGCTCGTTGAAAATAAATTTGTTTTAGATCGCTAAAATTTTTGATTTATGGCTTTGTGTTACAGGTATTCTGAAGAGGTGCAATATTAAGATATGGTATATTAATAAGTTCTTTGAAAAAAATCGTATGCTTATCCTAATCTCCTGAAATAATTCAGCTTTTTTTGAATTATATATTCCTGCTTTTATCTGAAACCAACACCAAAGAGGATGTAACTTATGGATTAATTGCTAAACAAGCTTTCCCTGTAAATACTTGTCGCTTAATGTTTTCTACTTTTATTTTACATAAAAATAAGTTGTTTTCTGACCGGCAACTTATTTCTGTTCCTGACGAGAACAATCAATTGGCTATGATACTTCACTATACAAGTATATTGGATATTAATTGACAGGTTCAGTTTTGTCATAAGTTAGTAACAATGTAGTAGTCAAGTCAGTGAATCTTTACTCAAAACAATCGAAAACTACTAAATAAAAGCGTTCCCAGCGACCCGCGAAGCATGGAGAATATACGAGCATATAAGGCGGAAGGAAATGTAACTTAGTGTGAATTTGGGTTGATGTTTATTTATGTTATGTTTTCAAATAAGTTCCTTTTCAGTGAAAGCAGTGTGCATTCTCCAAATGCCGGAGTTCGGAAATGTTGTATAACAACTTGATTTTGGCTGCTCGCTGCAGCCACAGAACAAATGCGTTTGAATCTCAGGTTGCTTGAGTTGAATTTCAAGAGGCTGCTCCTTGTCATACTCTCGCAAAGTCTTTCGCCACATTTCTTGAATTACATTTTGCACTGGTATTTTTCCCAGCACAAATAATTCCTTTAAAATATTTCACATGTAAACTCTCTGAGGCAAAAATCGTAAGCAAAACTGTGGGATACCAAACCCCAGTAAGGCGTCGATAAACTTGTGTGGTAAAAAGTACAAAGCCACAACAAATATGTTATTGTCGTTGTTGTTTTTGCATGACTTGCCTTGACGGGTTCTTTGCTTGTTTGCTGCCCAGCATGGAAATTGCATTTGTGGGCCACGCCAGAGGGATATTTTAGCTCCCCCTACTGCGAATGTCTCTTAGTGATTTGGCTTCCGCTCGCTCATCTGAGAGATGTACGCTGCGCTGTCGTTGCTGGAAAATACTCGCAATTTCCTACGGTTTCTTGTTTTAATATGAAAGAAATAATTTAGCTTCTTTTTGTCATTTTAGCAAGCAATGAGGCACATTTTCTGGCACTGAATTGACCTTGCGCATTTGCAAAGGAAATTAGAAATGTGGTTTGGCAAAGTTTGTAATGAAAATTATGTTTTCTGTAAATGTGATTTGAAACACAGCCAGAAGAAGGTGACGAAATCGACACGTAGTGAGTAATTGATTAGTCATGTCAAAGTTTTATAACATAAACTTGTAGACTTTTTAAATATCACACCGATTTTCATTTTTCTAATTCAAGCTATGTTGCCTAAGATTCGAATTGATCTCGAAGAAGCGCCGTCATCCTTTGCAGAAATACCAATTTCACTCATAAATTTACTTTCCATGTTTATCTGTGTGTGCTGAATGCCTCATTCCAACTCATCGCTTTTTCAATAAGATATATTTTTATCAGTTTTTCCCTCTTGGCTCAAACCATGACTTTGAATCAATAAATGTTCAGCAGAGCGCAGTTAGTATATCAAAAATTATGATTATAAAATTGTAGGGTTTGATGATGGTGAGTTATCATACATGAAGTTTTTGCGTGAAGTTCAAGAGCGTCTATGGAGGAGTTAATATGTTTACCAACTTAGTTCAATAAAGTGTTGAACACAAGATATTTAAAGCGCTTTATATTCAAAGGTGTTCCTACCTCATATGCCCTGTAATACAAGTACAATCACACGGGTGATTGTGCAAAATACCTGCCAGCATCTGTAGGGTGGGAGATGGTGACTGCATATTGCATATTCAAGAGCTTTTACACCTACTGGAGATTAAATATTGCTTACAAACTGAAGCTGAAGGGCTTGGCCTTCCACCTATGGATATAAAGTTATTGCTCATAAATATTAACATGCGGTGGATCTGCAAACATGCATGCACACACAGAGTGTTGTGCTTGCAAAACCTTGGTGGATTTTGCAATCAGCTGGCTCAGCAACAAACTGAGACTCATGTGGCTTCGTAATCGTGATAAATGAAAGAAAAACTCTGCATAGACTGCAGCATTTAAATTAGTTCATACTGTCTCACTTTTCTATTGTACTTTCAGAAAAGAAAATAGATCTTTTTACCAAAAAAAAAAAACCAAATTGGTTAAAGGGAATTAACACAATTCATTGTGATTTACCCCATTATTTGAGCACAGTGGCAAATATTCAGCAAATACCCTTGAAGAACTTACAATTTTCAATGTTGATGGCAGCACTTTTCATTGCTTAGGTACGAATTTCATTCAGAAATTATCCATTAATGTGGGCGGCAGCACTGCACAAATACTTCAGTTTTAATCGAGACTTCAATGGTCATAAAGGGTTACCAGTTGTGAAAACTCTGCAAAACAACTGCATTATTCACTAATACTCACACAGGTACAAGATTGATCGTTAAAATATAAATTTTCTATTACAGCAATCGAAGTCCATTCTATCTGCTGCTTTAACCAGGAGAATATTTTGATTTAAACCTAAAATGGGATCAGTAGCTTCCCATGGAGGTGCGTACAGCGATTAGTTTCAAGTTGCAGAAAGTTTTTAACACAATAAATGAAGCTATTCGCTACGATAAGGTGCGTCCTGGCAGGATTGCTTGTATTTTTTTTGATGATTAAAGAAAACTTTATCTTCTCTCTACGTTTCGTTAGTCTTCTTATATAGTGAAAGTTTTATTTTATTGGCAATTTGAATTAGTTTCCACAAGTCATAAAGCAATGACAAGTTTTGGTTGTATCTAACCTTGCAAAAGTACAAACAATTCACAACCTTGGTAATGAAAATAGCGATAAAGATCAAATATTAGTAGAAACAATATAAACTGAATAAAACTAAACACCTTTGAAATTATCGATTTTTTTTTAAATTTTGCACCCCACCCATGGAAATACTAGTTAAGTACTTCCTATAATGCTTGGAATAGAATTTTATTGTTTTTTTGGGAATACATATATTCTTCATGGCCAATTTGCTCTGAAATCATAAGCTTTGAGGAAAGACTTTGGTTTAAGAATAGTCAATAAATCAAGGGGTATAATTCGGGATTGGAAATGTAAATTTAGGAGCAAGATTGATATTCTGGAAAACGCCATTGAACCCACTTATAGATTTTATACTAAATTTTCACAAATCATGAAATGCAATGTTTCACACCAACGCCGAGTCTTAATAATTTGAAAAAAAAACACGAGAAAAGTTACTCTGTTACATCATAAAATTATCATTGCAAAGTCTACGATTACTACATAAAAAGAAACAAAAAAATGGAACAAAACAAACAAAAAAAAACAAATTAAAAAAGTTGTAAAAAATGAACCAACGTTTTTACCTCAAAATAAAGCAAATGACACATGAGAAATTTACTGCGGATATTTATGGTGGCACTAAGACTCACGCAGCCAATACTCAGCTTAAAGAAACGCAGAGGCAACAGTCAAGTGGACGAGCATTATCGTGACTTGTAATATGTTGCACGTGTGACAGCACGAATTCGCTAAGCTACTTCGCACTTTTTAAAGACAAAAACCCGAAAAACTCAATCGTAAAAACTTTAAAAGAAAAAAGTATTTTCTTGGTAAAACAACGTGAATTTGAGCAAATGGAGTTTTTAGAGCACCTAAGTTATTGTACCACATACTAACACGTTTATATGTATTTCTTTGGTCCTTTGAGACTTTTCCTATTAATTTGGAATTTAGCCACAGAGTCTTCAAAATTTCGGGCAATAAACACGTACTGAATTACTTTTTATTACTTCGCCACATTTTCATGGTAACTAAACATACACAAAACTATATTGAACAAATTTTACGTCACTTTTATGTTCTGTCTTTTTAACTTCTACCAAAAGGATAATGATTTTCGATATTTACAGCGAGTGATTATGGTCTCCAGGTATTTGTTGATGACGAGTTATACACTTTTGATAAAAACATTTATTTTGTTTTCGTGTTGGTTGTAGAAAGTTTCTATTTAATTGACTTACTGTTTATTATACCGGTCAACAAAAAAAATATTTTTTTTGGGTTTCTGTTCTCATGCTTGAATTCTGATTCTAGACATTGAAAACCACTTAAATAATAATCTTTAGTTCTTAAAGTTTGCTTTGGGCTGATCTACATCGATAAGTATATTTTAATTTATTTCATAAATCGAAGATGGCAGCACTTTGATTATCCCGAAAGTAAACAGTATTATTATTTGTAGGAGGCACAGTAGTTATTATAGCTGTAACAACAATATTGGTGTATTACTCAGTTAAAAAATGGCATCAAGTCAGTGTAAAAATGATGTTGATTCATTCTGTTTTATTTGCGCTGAATTAATTAAAGTTAGAAATAAAAAATTTGCTTTATCAACAAATTTGAAACTTTGCGAAGCCTATGAAGCCTATTTTAACCTAAAAGTCAGTAATCAAAATGAAAATTGGGTACCTCACTTCGCCTGCGTTCATTGTAAAAATACTTTAGAAGGTAAGAAAAAAAAATCGAAAAATTACTCTAAATTCTACGAAAGCAAACTTTAACCGAAAATTCTTTTTTTTTTCCTTATTTTTGTAATAGGAGAAACTAAAATTTAACATGTAGATGTCAGACCTAAAAATAGTGTTGACCGGTGTTATTTAATAATAATTTGAAAGAGTGTAACAATGACATAAAAAAAATTGAGAAAAAGTTTTGAGTCAAAAGACAAAAATTTTAGCAAAAACGTGGCGAACATCTCTTTCCAAAATAGTAGTCGGTGTAGATGGTCTGTAATTGAGAAGCAAAGGTGATAATTTCCAAACGGGAAAAAACTAAAAAAAGAATTTTATAAAATATTTTTGACAGTAAGTTGCAAATATGGAATTGTTATTAAACTAAATATTAAAAGAGTACAACCTTTTTTGAAGATAAGGAATAGCGCTGGCTCATTCATAAAGAAATATCTTATTTCCTTTTGTTGAAAAGTATAAATTATACAAAAACCATTTCATTACTCTTGAGCCATGTCCTGATTCGCCAGCCACGCGAGTGCTCTAACCAAACTCAGGCCCGAGTGCAACTATAAATCCAGTCGCGATTTTGCTTCAGCGTTTCTGCGTTCTGGCTTTATTTAGCACAGCTGATCCTGATTCATGTTTTCCTTGCATGTGGGAGTGTGAGCCGCACGAAGATGAATGAACAAGTGAAGGCGTAGGGTTACTGCGAGAGTTTGGTAAATACATATCAGCTCGCCTGTTGATATATAGGAAAGAGCTTGAGCCCAGCTGCAGCTCGACTGACGAAATCAGTGCAAACGTTAAGATATGTGGACATATGAAGTCGGCTGGTTGAGCATCAGAAACTTCTGTGATGAAAAATTGCATTTTCTTAAAGATTGTATTTATATATATGTGTGTGTGTGAATATTATAATACAGATAAATAACTCTGTACAAATTGCTTAGCTGAAAGTTTGCCAGAGAACTGCAGTGCCTATATAAAGGAAAGGAAAAAGGAATATTATAACACAATATTGTATATCATGGTACTCAGCCAATGGTTGCCATTCCTCAATCAAGCTATATTCCATAAAATTTCTAAATAAGTTTTAAACGCGTAATGCAAAGCTGCGATAAAGTGTAACAATGTCTTAAACTTAAAAAAGAACATAATTCACGCGAGGTCGTTTACGTCTAGAAATGATGATAAATTGGGAGTACTTCAGCGGGCACTCATTTGTGCAAAGCTTTGATTTGCGTACTCAGACCAGATTATAAATAAGTGAAAGACTGCCTGTCGGCCTAAAAAAATAAAATCCACTTTGACTTTGGAACAATGAACACTCAAAGCAAAAGTGGAAGTAGGAACTTTCAAAGAGAGATCGTGGAAAATAATCTTTTAGAATAGCCCCACTGAAGCCAATTGAAATGAAAGCTATCGTTGAAGGCCAAGTTTAGTTATTAATTGAAGAAAAATATTATTTTCGTTTTATCTCTGGTAAGTACTAAATGGTTTTTTACCTTTCTATAAGATTGAGTGTAGAATTTCCACATTAAATCTTGCATGATCTACTTGACGCGTTTTGAAAAAATTGGGATTGCTTTGAGACAAAAATTCATTTCCTTGACATTAAATTTATACTGAAAGGTGTCCACCATTTTGTTTCTCTCCTGCCGTAACTCAGCTATTCATTCTATCCCCTACATATCTTATATTGACGGAATATCCGGTTACACCTTATTTGGCTTGACCTTAAAAGCCTCCTGCCGCTGATTGCCCGTTAAGACAATAATTTGTACCATTATATGTGTTACTGGCAACGGTAATTGCTGCACATCCAACTGTAATTGCTTGTTGCAAAGCCAAAACCATGATAGACGGTTAATAGCTTATTACTCGCTCATTGGTAATAACTTTCAGAGGCAATCGCGCTTGAAATGAGTTGTTTCGACACCTGCCATAAACAATGATATATTATGTACGCCACGGCGTATAAGCAACTTATTGCATTTTCAAGCAATTTGATATTTCCATGTGAATTTAAGGTGTAAACTTATATATTTCCATTTAAAATAATAAAGCTTTATGATTGCACAATTAAATTAAAGTAATTTACTTTATTATCCGCAGTAATTTTATTGAGGTTATGAATAATTTTAGCAGAACTTATGGATTTACGCATTTCTTGGGTAAGGAAGAGAAGCTGCAGAGTAATGGATAGCATAGATAGATATTTTTATTGAAGCTCTTGGATCAGAAAGCAGGGTAACCTGGAATAGCCAAAACGGTGGAGCACAATTACTGAACGTTATCTAAAAGTTATAATGTAAGCGGCATTGTACCTTTTAGCATTTTGTGGTGAAAAATAAATCAAATATTTTTTCAACAAACTGTGTAAATGTGTTATATCGAGTGGTATAAAGTAAAAAAAAGTCATAGCAACGTCGAACTTTTTTATATTCAACTTTCAAATCTACCTCCGTTCAAACATAAACATAATAGCAAAGGTTTTTTATTTCAACTTGTATAAAAAACACTTGTCGTGCAATATATTCAAGAAACTGACAGTAATAAACATGATGAGCACCAGTGGTGTTACGCTAGCAATCACCTAAAACTGACAATGGTAGTGTATAAAAAAAGTACCAATATACACTCTCCCTCCTCCTCGAAGTAATATTGAAAGATAGTCCGTTTAGTCAGAAGAAGCCTGAAATTTTCCAATTTAGCTTCAATAGATCACATATGTAGTTCGCAGCTGTGAAGCTTGCTTGCGCGGTTCATTTTGAAAGGCTGAGTTGGAAGCAAAAATATTACTCATACACCTTGTTTACTTACAAGCTGTTTTACGCACCGTAGAAATTCATAAAAATTCTATAATTTTTATTATCAATAAGCCAATTATAAATTTTTGTAGAGCAGCGGCAACGTTGTAATAAGTCAAAAGGGAAATGGAAGGCAAAGAGGCTTTGAAACTTTGTTAGTTGTACATTTTATCAACACTTTCAACTACCTAGTTTGAATTGACTGGTTTCAAAGTTTGACGGAAATGAAAGTCAACATATCAGGACACGCTTAATGATAATACACAAAGTTGCTAAAATTGCACTTTTCGAAAGTTTTCCTGTTTATATAACGAAGTGACAAAACTTGACGAAACTCATGGCGTGTGTTCAGTGTGACTACGGAAACGTGACTCTGAATTTCTTCTTAATAACAGTTACATAAAAGTTCAATTAATTAAAAGTATCTGCGCAGTGACAGGACAAGCACGTCTAGAATGTGATGCATATCCTGCACCTCACATATGTTAAGTATATGCTATGTAGTACTGTATGCTAATCGATATCGAAAGGATAACTATATACTTTTAACGCAGTAAAATACAGATAACATATTATAAATGAACATTTGCCACACCATAAATATACCATTGACTTATGGAATGGTATTATAAGTAAGATTGTACATATATATTGAAATACTTTTATTGAGTAGACATAAATTTATTCATGATACATCTTGGGGTGGACATTACTTATGAACAACGTTGTCTTATAATTAGGTTCAATTCGTATTCGTAATAGAAACAACGTTAATCACAAATTCCTAATATGTTCTACTTTTGAACAATAAATAATAGTTTGGTCATAAAATTTATCTTTGTTATTTTGTCAAGCAATTATTATATAAATTCATTAAAAAGAATTTCTAACTTTTATTACAATTTTTTATTTTGGAAATATTTCACCATAATGGAAGGTGAAGCAAATATGAGTGAAAAAAATATAAGCTCAAAAGAAACCGAATTTTTTGGTACGGTTTATGGTAATAACTAACGAACCATTCCACTTTTTGATAATAAATTTACACATTTTACACGCTAAGATATATAAAATACATAATATCCCTCGAAAGGTGTCAATATGAGAACTGGATTACCTTTTGTTAGGAGAGCTGAAGTAAGAATGCGTAGAAAATAACTTTTGATTTAAAATTTTTAAAAATTTTTACTCTTAATATTTGGCCCCAGAAGGTACAGGAACGAATACAACTGTAAATTTTCTTTTAATATCGGATACATTTAAACCAAAATTTTTGGAACTGAAATTGAAAACTCAAATAATATTTCTTTAATTTTATTGAACAGAAGCCGAACAGGCAATACAAGGGGTTATGTGACACTACCAAATGCGGGTATTAGAAATTTCGATCTGTATATAGACTAGCTTGGGTACTTTTTTGTATCATTCTGACGCTTGAATATAGTTGTAAACACTTTTATAGATGATGAGCACATATGTATGTAGTTTCAAATTGTGATACATTCATAAATGAATGTTAGCCGCTGATTTTACTTTTGGCTCAGCATTCACAGGTTGGTATGGAATTCTACTGTTTATCACAGCATCTCTGGCGTAGCGGCGATGAAGTCAACGAACTCAACATGGATATGAGAAGAATGGACAGTCGTGCTGAATAAGAATAAAAGATGCGCCGCACAAAGAGTGTAAGGGTAACATATATCAAAACTCCTCCATCTACCTCGTTTTTGCGATTGTGGCACCCAAATGTGATTATATAATTTTAAAAGCTTTGCCTTCATTTGCATTGCAGTAGTTTTACTTTTTGCAGCTTTCTAATGTGGTCTGTGACCCGGAAATTTTTTGTGGCCCCGCAGTCTTCCTTTTGCTTTTTTATACTGCTTATGTATAAAATTTCGGATGTTCTACTGTTTAATTTTCATAAAATAGTGTTTTATGTTTTTCTCCGGCAGTTTTTTTTTTCAATTATTTTTATGTTGCCCATTCTATTCTATTTTTTGTGTTTTAAATACTTCCGTGGGACATTTTCAGGCGTCATATCATAACAAATAGCAAACCCAAGTTTTTTTTATTTCATTTTTATAATATATTAAATCTCCCTTTTTTTGTGATTTTCGTTGGTATTAATCTACAAGAGTGCCCGAGCCAAAGTCACACTTTGTATTTTCCAGCAAAGCAATTTTGTGTACATATGTGTAATAATAATATCACCAACTTTGTGTGCACGGTCATCTTTGGAATAACTAAAAGAACCAATATAACCATAAATAAATAGAGACTTCATTTCAAACGAGTGAAATCGAATGAATACCACCAATCAGCTGCTGTGCTATCATTTTAACAGTTTATATTCATGCTCAGCGGTAATAGCTGTCGTAAAATCAAAATAAAGCAACCTCAAACCAAAACCACAACCAGGTGGCACGCAGCTCTAGATCGTGGTGATGTTCTATCTCGAGAATGGCTCAACACACGTACTAGCGAAGGGAATTCAATATATACATATGACAACAAGTATACGAGTGAGTACCCATATGTAAATCTATGCACGATGTTCACCTCTTCGTCGTCATTGATGCGAGACTTCACGAGTTGGTTTCAATAACAGTCATACATAAGTAAGGAAACATTACGAGACCAACACAGAGGCAAGCGAACAGTTGTGGGAGATGTAAAATAGTGTTTAGTTGACTGGCAAAACACAATTCATTTGGTGGTTACGTATACGCCACGTTGTACTTACTGTCACTGTTGAGAGTGATATTCGCCAGGCTGCTGCAAGAGACCTACTAAGGCATGGGAAAAGGACTTTCGGCACGAAGAGTTTACTTTTGGCATACGAAGCGTTTAATTTTTTCAGCAGTAACTCATTTGAAAAATAAACATCTTATTTGAATTGCTGTGGCTGATGTTCAAAATCAAATTAAATTCTACTCTTTACATTTTTATCATATTTCTGCTTTGTTTTCGTTTTTCGGTTTCTTGTTTTATGCAGAGGAGCGTCCCTAATGAGTTAAGTTGCTTAACAAGTGTAATGAGGCGACGATGAAATAAAAGTAAAAAAGTGTAGAAAAACTTGTCGTGCAACTTCCGGGTAGTTTTACGCCACAACAGCAACAATAATAATAAAAGCTCCAGAGAAAAGGCTCAAAAGAAACACGGCAAACCGAAATCCCATAATTGCCTTAATTGCCATGTGCGACAATAACGGCAAAATAATGTTGATAAAACGTAAAAATGAGGAAAATTAATGAAAAAACATTTCTAAGCCCTTTCGACTAAATGCAAACAAAATAAAGCAAAAGAAATTAGTAAATTAAAGACACACGTTGAAAGAAGTACCAAAACATTGACGAGTATCTCCATTTACATATAATAGCCTGAGAAAGGAATTTTTATTTACTTTACTCTTTTAGTCAGCAGATATTTTCGCAAAATTTAATATTAAATGCATAAGAATTCAATACTTAGATCTGACTAATCTTATTCTCAAATAACATACATAGGATAATGGGACCAACATATTTGAGTCCGCAAACCAATACCCATAAATCAGTAAAACGCAACGAATAATGATGAGCATTATGAGCTGTACGGTTACGGTTTCATGCATTCTAATTAAATACATGACATAAGCAACTGAATAGTTAAATTTTCATATATCTTCATACGTCTAAGTACATCCATAGATTAAATTTTCACGCAATTAGAATATCCCTCGAAAGTTAAAAAATATTTCATAAGCTTAGTCTAATTAAATATTTCTAGAGAACATTTGAAAATTTAGTTTGTTAAATGGCGCAAACGGCAGTTGAAACAAACGAGCACATTGTTGTTTTTGACATTTATTTATTTAATAAGCACTTATACACTTACATCATTGTGGGTAACCCTAGCTAGCAGAAAAATCTGAAATATTCCATGATCAACGGAGGTGCATACATATACTCCTATATATAAATGTATGCACTTCAGCAATCATTTTTAGATTAGGGAATATTTGCACATTCGGTTTGCGGTTCGCATCCTCAAGAGTTTTTGAGAAGCGAAAATACAACTTGGGAATGCACGAATAAAATCAAGAATCCTAATTGCCTATCACGACAGATTTGCGATAAAAAATGAAAACGATTCAAGGTTCAATTACAAGAGATTCTTTATTTCACTTCATCAAGTTTCTTAGCCTTAATCTTAAAACTGACGGCTTAAACTAGTGGTGATGTTATATGTATTAAAAAGGGGTAAGTATAATAATTTTCAACTTTCGTTAAATATTGTAAAAGATTAAGTTGAGGTAATTTAGGTGAGTAATATTTTAGTATTACAAATGGATTATTAGGGTAAGTATACAATAATATAATTCAATATTTTATGATTTTTATAATTCAATTTTCTTAATTTTAGTTTTAGGTTTAAATATACATAGCTTGCCGCTTGACACAACAAAAGTCCTTGCTACATAACAAAACCAAACAGAAGCACCTTTACTTATTTTGCATATCTTTTCACATTCTCAACTGTTAAATGAAAATTCACTAGTCAAATCAGCATCACAAATATTTGCTAATTAAAAAAATTAATTTTCCAGATCCATTTTAGTACTATAGCAAAATTAATTTGCTTCCAAAACGACCAACATTACAAAAACAAAGTACACACATTTTGAAAGCGAAAACCAATTAATTTAACATCTAAATAGAAACGAGATAAATTCCCTGGCAAAAATCCAATTTAAATATTGCGTGAACTTTGGTGCGGCATTGAGGCAAGCCATGGCGAAATAAACACAAGTAGAGAAACAATTTTAAATAATCTTGGTGGCAAGTACTACAATAGAACTTAATACTCTCTGCGTTTAATGCAATCCCATATCAAATAACGAGTGAAAGTAGGTGTGAAGGCACAACACATTTACTTAACTGTATAAATGTGTGTTATATCTAACAGTACTTTCATTAATTCAGGAAACATCTGACTAGCTGATTACAGTAAGAAAGAAATCAGGGTGATGTAATCAAATTAGAATTAATTTTTTCCCATTCCGCTTTTAGTGCAATTTATCGAAAGGCAAATTGTTTTAGAGATATTGTAGCAGGTTGCCTTATTATCCTACTATGGGACTTCTCGTCAACCAAATTGCAGATGAAGAGGCGAACTTTATTTTCTCGCTAATTGAAAATGAATTTATGGTTAGAATATTTAACTCAAATTGGTAAGTTGGCAATCAAAATAGCAGCAAACGCCATAAGTTGCAACAACTACAACGACAAATAAATGTTATGAAACATAAATATAATGTATATACCCAAAACCAAGGCAAAACCGAATAAAGCGAAAATGAATAAAAGCCGAAAATGGCAAACAATTAACGAAACGTTATGCAAATACAAACAAAACCAAATAAACAAGCTCCATCGAAACGAAGGGAGGAGCATGGAATGATCGAAGGCATGCCAGTCGGAATACAAATTTTGTCCAAATCTGAACATGCTCAAACGTCCATTAGAGACGTATTAATCTTCAACGTCAGCAAATCGCTTATCTAGGGAAGCATGTCAATAGCAATTGTGAACAAAACAAGAAAATTAATGTAATTCGTGCTTATGTGGAGAGAAAAATTAGAAAAAAATAGTCATGTATTTAAATACTTATATTTATGAGACGTAATGTGGAATACCAAAATGCGATTATTACAAACTTGTTTATTGCTTTTCTATTATAAAAGTGCTACGTGATTTATTTTTGTGTCTCAATTTATTGTCGTTCTTTTGGAATGCAAAATTTATGGCTGAAAGTTTAAGTAAATGCGCTTATACAGCGATTCAGAACTCCTTAATTACTTCGTACCATTTAATCTTGAAAAGTCTGCTCCCAGAACTTGACTTTTCTGGTAGAGTAGTCTTCGCAGAGATGCAATTTGTTCAACTTCTGATCATATCCTCTAGTGCACATGTAGTTTTTTATTGTTTGGAAAATTATTTTCTTGGTACAACGGGACTAGAATATAACTGGTAGTCGAAATTTGCAGTTAGTAAAAAAATATTTGTTTTAGATTAAGAATATTTGCTATTATCTTTACTGAACCGGGCCCGAATTTTCAAACTAGAACGAAAAGGCAAATAAAAATTGGAATAATAGTAATTCAGCTGAACTGACTATATAATATTAACTTTTTAATTTGGCCAGCTTTATTGAGTTGAAAGCCGAAAGAAACAGCTATCGAAAGGCTCCAAGCTAACTTAAGCAATAAATAAAAGTACAAAGTGATAAAAACTCTTTAAGCCTGAAACCTTAAACCTGTGTATGTGATAACTCTTTTCATTTGCTTAACAATTTGTTATGCTGTGGTTAGCACTTTTGTCTCTGAACTCAAAATAAAAAATTAAGTAATATATTTTCACGAGCTCAGTGATACAAAAGCGTAAGAACAGCAGAGCAATTAGCAAATTTTGTTTTATCTTCCAACGAAGGAACAGTTAGGAAGCGGCAGAAGTAAAAACAGGGAATTCATACTACGAGAGCGAGAGTAAACAATAAGCTAAGAAAGTTGATACTGTCCTTCAAACTAGTATTATTCGAAAATCAACTCATAAAAGTATCAGAAACTGATCGCAGAAAATGTTTAAACAAAGCAAAGGAAGCAAATGAAAGCGAAGATATTTGATGCTTGTCAATTCTCTTCTTACCTGGCAAGCCTTGAAAACGTTACTTCAAACAAAGAGTGACAACTAAAATCCAAAGCAAGAAGGAAAGCCTTCAACCAGAAAGTGAATCAAAAAGAAAAAGAGAATTCGAGGAAACAAAGGGGAAACTGAAACATTTACAATTACTCTTCACTTACAAATCTGCAATTCACTTAGGTGGCTAAGCACTTTTTAGCCTGAAATGAAATTGGATTTATCGCACTCACGCGCTCAAGAAGGCTCTTAGAAATTAAATTTATTTTCTTCTAAGTCACTGACCTCATTTCCTGATCTCCCCTCCCTTATCCTTCAACAACCAGCATGGTATCATAAGCATTGCATAAGGCCTCAAATAGGTATTTTTTCAATGAAAATTCAATTACTTTATTATAACTCAAAGAGGTATGGGCGAGAACTATTACGGTGCGTATGAGTGACAATAATTGATTGTCACTTATGTTGCAATTGTTGCTTGTAATTGTTGATTAATGATTAAAGTAATTGTGTTTTTGCAGCTTACTAAACTCAAATGAGTTTTTTCAGAATTACGCTAATTATGAAAGCTAAGCAAAATACGAAACCAAAGCATGATGAAGTGATTTCCATCACTCAGCTCACACTGATGCCTTGTCATAATTTGTCAATTTGGATTATTGTTATATCAGTGGTTATTTGCTAAACCATATTGGCGACTCCACATTTTCGTTTACTTGCCAAAATAGCTTAATGTGGAAATAGAAAATTTCATTTTGCTGGTCTCGATATTAGAATTCTAACGTTTTAGAATATAATATTTACTTTATCACTTAATTTTAACATCACAATTTCAGTTTTTTTCTACAACCGAGAATTGCACAATTACTTGTTTGCTGGCGTTGCAATTTAATAAAAAACAGCTCCAAATAAACTATAAATACAGTCTCTTCAAACTAAGAAATAATAATATAAATAATCTCATCTTTGGCTGGTTGTTATCTGCTTATTCCTTTCCTATTTAAAGTTCACCATAAGCCGTTCTCTCATAATGTTTTCATCAAATCGCGTCTGAGCAAATAATATGCATTAGATAAAATCAAGCTTGATACTAGAAGTAACTAAAACTGAGTGCCTGTTCTCTTATCAATTTTCTATACGTTTGGATTCACGAATTTGACTTATTTTCATTCTGCTTATAATTTGATGATTGCGTCAAAAGTTCTTTGATTACTTATGGCAATGCATTTACAATCGGTAGGAACTGCAGCGTTAGCAGTAATAAATAGCCATATTAATTATGAGAATATTATCAGGATAATTGAATTATTTTGTTATATTAATTTTACTCACTTGAAAATTATTTTTAAACTCGATTACACAGAAAACTTTTCAAACGAGTATCCATAAGGAAATGATATGTTCGTTTGCTCAAGGAAGTATCACGGCTCTCAGGATTTCCACATTCATTCTCAATTTTAACAAAAATATATGTGTAATTCAAAGTTTGTTTTTTATTTTCTACCATTTAGTCTTATGAGAATAATATCTATTATCATGTCGTCCAGACCCCAGACAATGAAAAAGCTTTTGCCTCTGCTTCCAGTTTCTGCACTGGCTAATGCTTCTTGTGGTACTAGCTGAGTTGTCTTCAGCCTTTCATTAACTAGACCTACGGGTGCGAAAATTATTTCTCCAAAAGCTTATTTTATTTAATGCCTACAGCATGTGCAAGTCCCACTTAGTTTAGTGCAGGTCTCTATAGCAATTTTTGCACGACTTTTATGTTTTCACTTCCATCCATTGTTGTTGTGTGTTTTCATGTTCATAAATTAAAAAAAAAAAAAAAAACAGGAAAACACGTGAACTTCGGTTAAATTGAAGCTATACTAAGCACACAAACAAATAGTTATAACAACACATCTAAAATAACAATTTATAATGAAGACGTTCTCGACACGCATATATTATATAAACTCTCGATTTCTGAAACCTTAATTACTACAAATATAATGGGACATACACAATCCGACACAATATTTCATGCCAACCTCTGTGTAAGTGGAATATAGAGCACTTCCTAATTAATATTTCGTTCAAGAGTTTAAGCCAACATAGGCATTAATTGCGTATATTGTTTCTCTCTTTGCGTTCACTACAAAACAAACCATGTCCTTTCGACATGGCTATTCATGAA
This sequence comes from Bactrocera zonata, assembly GCA_037783105.1. NCBI lineage: Eukaryota > Metazoa > Arthropoda > Insecta > Diptera > Tephritidae > Bactrocera > Bactrocera zonata. The sequence goes on along the minus strand of JBAWJQ010005218.1, from coordinate 11,362 downwards.
CGCATGTGTTTGTCATTTGTGGCAACATACATGACTGAGTCGTGTTAATCCTCTCATTCGCAGCACAGCAGAAACGTGTTAAGTCTCTGCCGCGCGCGCAGGAACAAAATTGGAATAATCCTTTATGCATATATTAACACTCTCTATTCCAATTATTTGTAAGGTACGTAGAGAGTGCAGACTTCATATAAAAAAATTATACTTGTTTTATAGTCATAGTTTTTCGGATAAGAATAAATTAATGCTTTTCATATTTCCTACTCAGAGCAAGTACATGTGTCCAATAATGTAGGTTCAATCATATGCATGTGCCTTGCTTAATATTCGAAACACATTTTAATACATTTTTCTCGGTTCTCTCCTATCGCTTTCCATGGGCATGTCAGTAGGATACTGTCATTGGCAATACAATTATAAGACATAAATCATCAATGATTGCATAGTCAAGTCAATATCAGCACTTCAGGGATTCCAAAAATAACTTGAGCGACAGGCAATGTGTCAGAACTAAGTGTGAAGTATTTTCTCTCTGCTTTCCTCAGATGAAGCATAATTGTGACTGCAGTTCAATTTGGTTTAATTTAATTAAAGTCGAATAAATATTTGTATTAAAATTACGCATATAAAAAAATTGCACAAGGTAATTCAACTATTGAATATCTTTCCATTTAGGCATAAAGTATATGTATTGAAAATTTGTACGAATTGACACTTTTTCTTATGAATAGCTCCCTTTACATTCACTTTAATTGGTCTTATTTTCACTTACTGACTTTTCCGCATGTCGCTCACGTGTTTTCTTTTGTCGGTCTTCTCAGATAAACTTCCCATTATTATTATTTTTTCTCTTCTCCTTCACGCTTCATTTTTCCTTTCTTCGCTTGCTTACTCCACACATATGTCCATATAAACTTGCGGATGTGGTAAACATTATTTCACATATTTACTTTCAAACAAGTTTTTTTACGTCTTGTATTATTATTTTTTCCTTTTTTCGTTTTAAGTTCGCTGCTCTATCTTTCATATGTACATATGTAAGTAATTTCTTTTGAAGTCGCACGTCTCGTTAGTTGCTTTTATTGCAGTTTTGGTAGTGTTATTACTGCTTTCAGTTTAAGAAGATGAACTTTTTATTTTGTTTCATTTCACCTTATTTAATTCGTTCAATCATTTCTTCATTCCTTGGTTTTGATGCGTAATAAGAGAAAAGAAAATAAAAAGAATATGGAGACAGACAGTTAATTAAGGGGTAACATAGATTAACGGGTTTCAAAAAATCGATTTTTTTCAGAACTATTTTGAAATCGGTTAGCGAGATTTCTCGAGAACTGCTCAAGCCGATTTTCGAAAAATTTCACAGAAGTCTTTGAGATACAATTATTAAATGTTTGGAGAACGATAGTTGAGGTTTCAACTAAATTACATATCTTTTCACATTAAATGATCCTATAAGGAGTTATTCTGCCAACGCGGGCTCATCTTGTTTCCGATGGTCATCGGAAATGGCATCACAATGGCTGTGTTTAAAATATTTTTTTGCAAAATTTCAGAATTTCTTTGTTAATAATGTATGTATAATTGTAACAATATAAAATTTTAATAAAATATAATTTTTTTTATATCAGAAAAAAATTGTTGAGAAAGGGCTGTTTTTAAACGAACCCATGTAACTTCTTAACCGAAGTAGTTTGCTATAGTACACGAGTTATGTTAGCAGAAAACATGACTTTTTGAACCCACTTACCTGCCAGGCAAACTTAATTGTGTTTCACTTCACAACAGTTATGAACTGACTTTTACTCTGAATACCCATTTTTTCAGCGCGTTAATTTCTCAGCTTACTGCCGTACATACACACTATCACATTATTTAAAAAATTTAATTCATTAAGGGAACAATTATGGGATAGTTACTGCATCCATCTTTTTCTTCTAGAAATTCAAGGTGAGCATCAAAGAAATATAACTTAAAAAACGGCTAAAAACTTTCAGAAGAATTGCCGCTTTTCCTCTGGATGGCAGCGCTTTTACTTAGAGTTTATAGTTATTTCGAAGACTTCTCCAATTTGAAATGCAGCAATGCACTTTTCCTTTGGATTTAGTGGAAACTTCAAGTTTATATCAGGCGTTGTCAGTTTTACAAGAAGCATTTCCTTTACCTTCTAGACAAACTGCCCTAGAAGCTCACAAACTTACGCACACACTAACATAATTTTTCACGATGCAGTTCGTTGAAATAAGTTCTAAGGTTTCAGTGATTGCAACCGAAGTCAATTTCATTCCGCCGAAGACGAAGAAATACATTGAAAATGAGAAATTCCTCAGCGATTAGAAGCAAACATTTCTATTTTTGAAACCTTATTCAAGAAGAATTATTAAAGTAAATTTTTATTTGCAATTCGAAGGTGTCTCCAATGGTCACAACCCAATGACAAACTGTAAATGTAAGAAACTTTACAAAATTTAAACTGTAAACAACAAACAATTATAAAAAGGAAAATAGCGGTTATAAAGGCAAAGGCAGCAACAGCAAAAAATACAAGTAAAAATTGTAAATTGTAACCGCAAAATATTTCAGGTGACTAGATTTCTACAAAAACTGTGTTTATATTCAAAACAGCGCATATATTTTTCCAAACACTACGCCTAGTTTCAATTGTTTCTCATTATTTTTTATTCTCATTCCATCTTGTCCTTTTATCAACATTTACTAATTTGCGCTAAGAATGCATCAGGAAACCAATACTAACTACTGAACAGTAAATTGAGGCGGGCGAACAGGTGATGTGTGCCTCTGCGAGGAGAAGTCGAGTTTCGCAATTTTAGCGAATATTTTGAACTGACATTTTGCTTCATTTCATATTTCAGCAATTTTACTTATTCCGAGTAAAGACAGGTTTTTTTGTTGGCGAATAATGTGTAACATTTTAATCCGGATTTCCAAATCTGCATATGGAGAAGGAAACTAAATTCAATGCATTTGTTATTCATTAAGTGAACATGTAACTCAAGTCTTAATAATAAAAAAAGAATAATCCATTTAAGCTTATTTCTTTTAATAAAAAAAAAAACAAAACAGAATGAAATAGTTTAACCCATGCACAAATTTTCCATTTGTTATTTGTGAGTACTCTTACATAAAAATTTCCATATATAAACACACATAATCTCTTCACCTGTGTAAGTACTTGTACACACACTCATGCAAAATAAACTGTCGAGGACCAAAGGTGACATTCGAATATTCAGCGCGCAGTTAATGCCCAACAGCCGCATTTATTGGTTCGATAAAATAAGAGCGAACAAATATCAATAAAATTGAGTGGCAAAAGTAAACAAAATATATGTATGGTAGTACATGTTTGTGCATTAAATGTTCACGTTTGACTCGAAAAAGTCAATATAATACCGTTACTACTTTCAACCTGAACGTGGGAAACCTTAAAGCGGTGGCGGTCTTTGTTATGTGTATGTGGAATCATGAAAATAATGTTATACTATAATATGAAAAGACAAAATTTAACTGGAAAATTATACCGTCTTTTACCAATTCTGCTTTCTACAAAGAAATTATTTTATATTTGTTATTAAATTTATTAAGTTATAATAAACAGTTTATTAATGCATTAATAATTTAAAGTTACTAATTAACACGGTAATTTTTTATTATTGTCTTTCTGTATAACTTTCTGTAAAGGGTAATAAATTGTAATTAGCCCATTCATTTATCTTCGTGTTGAACCAATTGTGTTAAATCATTATCATTATTCCACTGAAAGTGAGAGTGAACGGAAAATAACGGAGGGCACCACAGAAGGGCCAACAGCATCACCATTAAATAAGTTGCGAATGACAGAAACATTGAAAAGGCCATTGAAGTGATTATAACTGGCACTCGGCCACTTCTGATCGACAATAGCGACCAGCTTGAAGTCGAAATAAGGGACCCTCACATGTGGAGAGACACAGTCATGAGGTGCATGTAGTGATCATTGTCAACAACGTTTCACATCTGGTTTGCTTGTCGCTGCAGATGGTCAAGAGGAAACAGGGTCAGTAAGGGAGCCGGTTTGGCGTCTATGGCCACTCAACTTGCTTTGCCGCTGTCTTTCAGTTAATACAACTTTGTGAACATACGAGCAAATGTATGTGTCAGATTTTTATTTATAACTGAGATGGCATAGCTTGGCGTCCATTCGCTTTTATTCGCGTGCATGCATATACACTAAGTACGTGTTTAAAAAAAACATATGACGGAGGAAATATTTATGCATATATACAAAAATATCACAACTATATCTGAAAATTTACATAGAGCATAAAAATAAACAAGTGGAAGAAAAGAAGTAATACGAACAAAGACTAATACAAATACAAAACGGTTTCTAATGACAACGATGAAGAGAGCAACAATAAAACAGTATTTACTCATAAGCTTCCATATTAGGTCCAAAAATTTCGTTGGAAGCAAATAGTAATCTTTTTTAATACGTTAGTGGAACACTCATAATACTTAAATAGTATCTTTGGCTGAATAGCCGCGTCGAAAGTCATAACCAAGAGTATCGCAATGTTTTAATAATCATACAAAAAATGGTATGGCGAACTCAAAAAACTTCACCGATCTAATGTTCAAAAGGACGAGAAGTGTATGCAACAAGGAAAAATAAATCAAAATACGCTATAATAGAATGTGTATGTGTATTTATTCGAACCCGAAGTGCAGTGTGGCAGCATTTAAGTGAACAGTAATAAAAAAGTTAAATAATTCGTCTGAAGACAGGAAACAGTCGTGGGTGACAAGCACATTTAAAAAGGAATGAGCCAGAAGTTGCTTTAATATGAAATTTTTCAAGAGAATCGAAAAGTCTTAAAGATTTAATTCAAAATGGAAGAAGAGTGAAGCTATCTCAGCTAGAAAAAGTAACACTTCCTGATATTCCGATTATTTCGGAAATATAGGTATCTAGTTTAGTTGAAAAAATGCGCATTAGTATTTAATATATTTTTTTAAATGTAAAGATTGTAAATGAAATATCCTGTTTATTTCTTTCAAAAATAATAAGTGAATGAGGTGAAACTAAATAACGCAAACGAAGGAGTCACATTTTAGTAGTAATTCTTAGAATGTTAATTCAGTTGTAATGTTCATAGAGAAAGTCGGTCAACGTGATCTGACAAGTAATGCACCAGAAGACAACGAAAAAGTTATGTAAATATATAAGTACAATGGAAGAAAGGAATGTATCGCATATTCTAAGCTCCGGCCTAACATAACTGAAGTGTATTCTATGCTCACTCTTCGCATTTAATAGAGTCACGTGACAGGCATAGAAATATTGCGAATATAATCATTTTTTTATATGCCAATTTATTTCGGTAGAAAATGTGCTATTTACCATGTTGGAATTTTGTGCCATGTTCAAGCATAGTTACATTAACATAATGCGTATAGCTAAAGGATGCTACAATGCATTATAGAACTTATATACATATGTTATTCTCATCGAATATACATATATGAATGTATATATATGCAAAAATTTATCCCACAGAAAGTCATTTAATATGAGCAATTTTTGCTTGCCTTTCATAAAATCTACCTGAAGTACGCCATAACTCGTTGACGACAAGCAATTTTTATTATAATGACTAAAGGCATCAGTCCATTTGCTTTGTATGAAAATTGAGTAGAGAGAAAAAGTAAGTCTAAATTACTCAGTAGTATTTACATAAATTCAGCATAATATTCAGAGAGTTGTCCCACACAATAATTAAAATAAATTATTTTGTCACCTAACTCATAAATTACGGCCCCGAAGCTACGAAAGATAAAGATATCTAATAAATATTCTTCCTATAGATATATTTACACATGAAACCATATCCTAGGTGGAATATACCCTATATCAGTAACTCCTTTGACAATGGGTAGCGCCACCTAAACGATGCTTTAATACCATGCCTTTTGATAACAGCTCCTTCGATTGACCTGTTTATTCAAATGAGAAAATAATGTGCCCAAGTCACGGTAGTTGCATGAAATTAACAATAAGACCACACACACCACTAAGAAGATGATTAAATTGTAAGGAGCCTACTCAATCAGAGTAAACCACACAAACTAATTAAGGTATTGTCATAAGCAACTGGCAGGCAGAGACGCTAATGAAGCCTGAAGTCTAAAAATATATTTATTCTAATCAGAAATACACCTTTTTTATTTGTGTTTAAATAATTACATTCTACTGTTTGGCTCACCGGCCAAAGGAAATGACCGGAAATTCTTGGAAATGACCATTTCCTGAGTTACAATTACTTTAGCCTTTATGGTTTCCCACATTTCACACCTTTTCTCCGTTTTTAGTCTTACCACCACAGTAATGCCCGTTAAGAGGACACAAATAGCAACAAATTAAATATAAGATTTACTGTTTTCCTGTTTTTATTGTTGGAATTTTTTATTCCCTGATAAATTTAATTTTAGATATTCATTCTAATTGCTCGGCATTTGCTGCCTGTCAGCGCAAGTGACGCCTGCGACGATGCGAAGTCTGGCTGACAGCTCAGCTCTACTGTGAAAGTGTTTGTTGCGAAGCGAGAGGTGTTGAATGTTTTGACAAAATACAATTAATTTTCTAATGAATGTAAATGGAGGTGAATTAAGTCTGACTCTTAACTTACGTAGATACGTATTTGTAAAAGTACTACAACAACTAAATAAATATATAAAAATTGCAAAGGAATTACGAGAACGCAGAAACAACACAATAATGCAGTAAGTTTTAAGTACTTTATAAGATTACAATTAAAACACTTGGTAAAACAAATTAAATTTAATGAACTTAGACGTTTAAATGAAGACACTAAACTAACTGTTTTTCTGCTTCATTGAGTTCTTTTCGTTTACTGAGAACTTTTATTAAATTAGTTATAAAAACTTCATTTTCGGTCACTTAAAACTAAAAGCTCAAAACCGTCGTCATTTCGAATTTTTTTCAGACTTGGCCAACTTCCACAGAACGTTAAAAATACGAGATTTCAAATATTTTACCGGCACTCTTTAACCTAAATTTTGATAAGTATTCTTATTTTTCAAGAAATTTTACTTGAAATGTTAAACAATTAACTGCTCAGGTGAGAGACAATGAAAATTTACGGATTCACTTAATTACTGAAAATAACCACAATTGTCGGATTCGTTGAAATTAAACTGTTTGCCTCAGCTATTTCTCTCCTCCCTTTATTGCTTGTATCATTTAAAATTTAATTAAACTTTGGTTGGCTTGTGAAGTCCGAAATACTAAGAGCAATTCTAAAGAAATATAAATGACTTCATTAACAATAAACGCCGCTTCAAGGCAAATACTACCTACAAACATTAGCTGGCAGGCTGAGACGTTTGGAGAAATGTAGAAATTAAAAGCGCTGATTAGTTAACATTCAAGGGAGAGGTAGAGAAAAGAATGCAAAACAGAAAAGTAACTGACAAAATGTTTATTTTTATCTTACTTACTTGAGGAATGTGTGTATGAGCTTGAGTTTTAATGCCTTAAGTAGAGAGAAAAAGAATATAGCAATTTTAAGGGTGCACCACGTCTGACAGCCAAAAAACGTCGAGTTTTGGTAATTAAAAAACACTACCGTATCAAATGTTTCGCTAATTCCGGAGCATAGTTATACATTCTTCAGAAATACAACGTTAACTTAAATAATACTAAATACGTTCTGAGTTATACGACATCTCTGAGCGTGCTAAAAAAGGTCCTCCCCTGCTGAGGAGATTTCGGCCTTTTTTTAAAAAATGTTTCGCAAGCTTTTCTCGTACCACGAATTGATCATATTTCAGCTATGAAACGTGTAGGCAGGGTGTCCAGTCGAAACTAAGTATGCATGGACACTCAGGAAAACTCAATGTCTTAATTTCAAGAATGATTAGAATAATCGGCAGATGCGAAATTTATTTTACTTTCCCGTGACATATTCGCTAATGCCATAGGTAGTTAGTGACCTAAACTTTCCAATAAAAATTAGATATATGTGGAAATGAATTATTGGCTCAAAGCAAACAATTTCTTTTTTAAGACGACTTAAACGCCTCAACCCCAGCGATCTTTCAAATTAGATAATATTCTCATAGTAGTTTTGTAATTTTGTAATTATACCTTTAAGCCATATTCAAGTTGCTTGTTAGTTCTTTCTTTTATTTCAACTAATTGTAATGTATAAATAAAATTTAAAAAAATAAATGCGCCATGTATTACATAAAAAATTTAGTGCAAAAACTCGACAATAACATTAAGAAGCAGGTGAAAAGCATTTATTACTTACCGCAATGAAATAATAATGTCATTCTAAATTCACATTTAACACAGAGTCTTCTAACAAAGCTTTCATATCAATTGCTTTCAGGGGGGCTCTTAGACAAGATTAATTTCTTCTGCCTCTTTGACATTTACTCAGTTTCTCACTTTACCTACTTCCACTTTCTACAGTTTCCGCCGTTAGTCAAACAATCATTCAGTCATTCATAATCCGGTCTGAGTGCGTTTATCAGAGCTTTTGCATAAATGAATATTTACTGAGGACTCCCGATTGGAGGATTTGTCAGTATTTCGCGAAGTGTGCAAAGGCGTTGCATGAATCGTTTGCTCTGAAAAGAGCGACATATTGTTACTTTTTCTCTCAGCTTCTACATTGTGCATCTAAAACTTGACTAGAAATTTGTTGGAAAATTGTCCTTGTGGTAGGTAAAGGAAGTGTATAAAATATCGTTGTGAAACGGCAATCACCTTATGTCGACTAAGAAAAAAGATGTATACTTTTGTGGTGTGTTTTAATTTGCCTTTTTATATGTATGATCACTGGAGCTCATTGGCAACCTCTTAAAAAAGCATTTTATTTACAGTTTTGTAGTATTATATACAAACACAACACCTACTTATATTTAAAAAAATTTAGTGCACGAAATGCATCTGAGCTAAGCCTTATCAGAATGCTGTTTTTATCCTTCAGTGCGACGTGTGTACTGAATCATTTGATTTATTTAATTAATTGCTTTAATAATTCGTTCCTCACACACTCCTTCTACGCTGAAAATAAATAATCCATCATTCTGGTCGTGTTTTGGGGACATTCGTCAAAGCTGCCATGGCAAAAGTGAATTAACTGAAAGAAATTAACTGGTAAGCAGGGAAGCAGGGGGTATCATTATTAGATATTAGAGGCAAGTAGAAATACATACTTGTGGAAAGGAAAATTTTCTTTAGTTACCACAAAACTTGCGTACGCCTAGATTTCACAGCGTCTGGCAGTGTGAGCGGTATCACTGAGGGTACATCTACACGTAGAAGTTTCACTTCCTTTCCGGTGGTTTCTAAGTTCTCATTGATATGTGATGAAAGATCAGTTTTTCGCTGACACGCAGAACGAAATTGGCTTTACTTTCAAGGAAAGTGAATAAAATAAAAATTAGAAATTTGAAGAAAATTTAATATATTGCCTTTGCCATTATTCCCGCGCCGTTGACACTGTTGAACCGTAAGTATGAAAAGGGAACAAAGCAAAAAGCTACTGCCAGGTGAATGCAAAAATGTCATACCAAAGAAGAAGGTACCATAAAGATGCCAACTTGACAATATAGTCGGCACCTTTGCGACTAAATAAAATGTATGTAAAATTAGTTCAGGGTTCAGTCACACCTCGGCTACAAGTAATGCTTCAAACAAGTTAAGTGCCACCTTGGGAATGAGAAAAACAAGGTGCGAAAAGTAAAACTTAAATTTGCTGATGTTGTAGTATATGAAATAGTAAGGCGAAGAAGAGCGCACAACACATAAGGAAGGTGTGAACTGTTGTAATGTGTGGTAGGGTTTACTTTCATTTATGGCGACTTTGCAACCACAAAAGATCCGCGTTGCTGCTGTGCCACTTGATTGCTTAATATCCCCAGGTTTATCATATTCAACACTCTGTGTTTGTGAATGTGTGTCCGAAAACTTTTCTCTGGATGCATGTTATGATTTATGAGCGGTAACTCCGTATCCGCAGGTGGAAGGCAAAGCCCTTTCCTTTTTAAAGAAATATTTTATATCCAGTAGGTGCATGAGCTATGGAATATGCAAATTGCATTTTGCTACAAAAGTAAGGAATACTGTCGTTATGCTTCTCCTCCTACGGTCATAACAAACACCACTGAACACCATAAATCCGTAATTTTATAGGAAGGATAGTAATTTTTAAGTATGCCAACTTCAATTTGGTGAAACTGTATTTTTGATCTTTTGTGATCGCGATTAATAGTAAAATTTTAGAATTTTTATATTTAGAGTAGATCAAAACTCATGATCAAGAGAAAAATACCTCCTAAAAACGTCATTGCATCTTCTTAAATACCAATAGAATAAAAATGATATTTTCTGAAAGAAGTTAGAATTTGCTTCAGCGAGTTCGCCACTTCTTTGAATCCGATTGCATCGGCTATCACGTTGAGTACCAAGATGACATATGGCTAAAATATTTTGAAATAAATCTTATTGAAATCGCTCCTGCTAATTAACATTCAAATAGTCATATTTTATATTATGAAAGAACTATATTATTGTGATTAATCCCACTATGTAAGAATCCATTATTTTTTCCGGCAATTTTCCAAAGCCAAATCACAAATAATATAATTTGGCCCTCAAACTTTCGCAAACCACATTTCTAATTTCCTTAGCAAATGCGCAAGGTCACTTCAGTGGGTCTTTCGTAAATATCAGAGAATGTGCCTCGGCATGCACAAAACACCGAAATTATTTTTTATGGATTAAAAAGTAAAACCAAGGAACACAACGCAGCGCACATCCTTCAGCTAAGTCAACGAAAGCCAAATTACTTGGACACATTTGCAGCAGAGTCGTAAGGTCGAGCCAAACTACTATTCTTGCGAGTCCCACAAAAGCAATTTCCATACAGGATATGATCACAAAAAATAGCTTGATTTTGATTTCGGTGCAGAAAACAAGTTGTGTAAAAAACACAACAGTGACATATTTTTTGTGGGATTGTACTTTTTAACACATACTCAAATTTACTGACGCCCTGGTGTGTTTTGGCCGCCCACAGTTTTGCTTCCCTTGTTTGCCTCAAAAAGTTTGAATTTGAAATATTTCTGTGGAATAATTTGTTCGCGGACAGTTGCTAATGCCAAAACGTGAACAAAGAACAAGGACAAGAAGCTGTGCGAACAGCCAAAATAAAGTATTTATGACAAGTCTACGCACTTCGGCGTCTGGTGACTGCACACAAGCCTTACTTACTTGCAAATAGAACATGTTCAAATTCAGCTCGTGTTTAGATGCGATTCCTTGCGTATATAT